>JAQGBX010001839.1:0-22819 GCA_034698745.1 Megaphyllum sjaelandicum | reverse complement strand
GATGAAGGACCCGAGAGGCCTCTCCTTGCTGTAGTGAGAGGGCGCCTTGTACAGTGAGGTGGATTTAGCCCCGTTCAGGGAAATTGCGTAGCGGTTTGGGACGCCCCCTATGGCGCTCAGATGGAAAAATAGAAGGAATGAGACGGTAGCTGTCCTTAAATTAGGGATATGGAGGTTCATCTTGACACGCGTTCAGGAATGGTATCTGGAAGAGAATTTAAAAGTACATTTATTTAGACTACATCGAATAGTAATACTGGGTACCCGGGCCCAGACCTGGAAAACCTGGAAAAGTCAGGAAAATTCAACGTATTCATGTTATCGCAATCCAAAATTAATGTTTCTATATATGGTTAGCTCAGGGTCCATTTGCAAATTTTTTTAAACTTCCCAAGCAGTACATATTGTCAAAATTTGCAACAGTTTCCGAGTACCAATTTGCAAAAAATTTTCCCCGTTTGCCGAGTACGACATTGCAAAATTTTGCACGTTTTCCGAGTACAACATTGCAAAAATGTCCACGTTTTCCGATACAAATTTTCAAAATTCTTCATGTTTTCCAATGATAAATATGCAAAATTTTCCACGTTTTCCGAGTACAATTTTTGTTGTTTTTCGAGTACAAATTTGCTATCAAATTTCCCCGTTTTCCAGATACAATATTGCACAAATTTTAATGTTTTTCGAGTACAAATTGCAAAATTTAATTTTATTAAAAAATTTTGTGTTAATTTTCAAAGTTGTTATTAGAAATTTGCAAAAATTTCAATTTTTGACATTGTTATTTGCCAGGAAATTTGTTTAAAAACCTTGGAAAATCTGAAAAAAAAATCTGTTACTACATATGCTTAAGTGTTATGGGGTTTATATTTCAGTAATGCAGTAATATACTTAGATACAATTTATAAGAATTACAACATGGTATGCAAGTTGTGTAACCTTATGATGTTATGATGTTAGGTCAGTCCATAAAAAAACTGGCAATGAGAATAAGAAACCTGCAGGCAAATACTTTTAGGATTCATGATAAATATAAAATGAAATTCATCAGTGTTTTGGTGGCAATAGATTGTGTCATGGCGGCTGAAGTATTTCCGCCAGGGAATATTGGGGGCTCCAAAATAGCGTTACATTGGTATCCATTTTATTACTTTTTGGGCTTCTGTTTCTTTGGTGTGAGTAACTGTTTATCTAAAAAATGTCCGTTTTTAAAAGTAATTTTAAATAATGAAAGAAGTTAAGTATTCGTGTTCTGTTGAAACTGGCCTTGTCCATGAGCAGCTCTGTGCATAAACATGTTTTATATCCAAGGTTGTATTTTTATTACTAACATGCATATATTAATTACTAAAGTATATGGGTACACCCACGTGGTTTAACACTATGACGCTTGGTTATATGTTCATTTGCACCACTCGTACAGAATAATCAATTTCGATATTCTTGAAAATTTCGTACTTGAAAATTTCTGGGAAAAGTCAGTGAAGATTGTTTTAATTTAAAAAAAAGTCAGGGAAATTCAACGCAATAATGTTGTCGCAATGCAAAATTAATACTTCTGCGTGGTTAGCTCAGGCTCAATAAGCAAACTTTTAAACATTTCCAAAGTACAAATTAGCAAAATTGTCGACAGCTTCCGAGGACAAATGTGCAATATTTTAGAAATGTACCGAGCACATACAGTATTTACAAAATTTATAGCAGTTTCATAGAACAAATTTTCAAAATTTTCAAATGTTTTCGATTACAAATATTTGTAACATTTTCCACAGTTTCTGAGGAAAAAAAACTTCAACGTTCTGAGAACAAAATTGTCAACCTTTCAGAGTACAAATTTGCAAGACTTCCACATTTTTCGAATACAAATTTGTAAAATTATCAGACAATTACAGACATTACAGTAATAAATATTGCAAAATTATTGAAAGTTGTCTTGCAGATTTTGCAAAATCGTGTCAATATTTTTTTTTTCGTTGGTCAGAGAAATTTATTTGAAACCTAGAAAAGTCAGGGAAGTTGAAAATGAGGTTTCTGGGGGAACCCTGTTTTAGCTTTTTTTTCAACATTATGCGGAGCGATAAAAACTGAAATTTAAAGAGTATACAGTAATTTCGAGGTGGATTCATTAAGACCACGAAATAGTTTCTGCTAGCCAACTTGTATTGTGTGCTCTACTAGATTTGTGGACTTCGTTATAGTTTAATAAAAAAAAATTGAATTTAGTACATTTTTACGTGTGCCCTGTAGACCGAACACGAACATATGTAATAACGTCTTGTTTACATTTCGTCATAATTTGCCTAGTCTGCATAATCACAAGCTCACTTACGTTAACTTTTGCGCATATTATTATGACATTGACCAACAAATGTCAGGAAAGGTCATGAGTTAAGACGATCGATGCATGCAGTACACGTCGACCCTAGGCCCCGTTATATTCCTTACTTAAATGTATATACGAAAATAAACATACCTGTATATAATTAAAAATACTAGTTTACGAATGCATTGCAAAGTCACGAGGAACAAGATCACCTGATATGAAAGAATAGCATGCATACTTGGAGATAAGAGGATGTTCTGTGATTAGGATGCAGAGCATGTACTTTTTGTTCTCTGGGATATCAATTCTTTGTTTTCGTGACCTACTCCACCTCTTGTTGCATATATTTTCATGTTTTCCCTGTTGTTATTCTCACATCTCTTCGCACGTATAGAGACAGTCTTTTTTTGATTTCATGCACTTGCGAAAAATTTGAATGTAAATCTGCAACAAAACTCCATTGTTCTTAATCGCACCGGAAAAATGCATAGATTTATTTTTAACAAGAAGGTGATTTGTAGTTTGTATAGATAGTTATGGAATTTAACACAAAGTTGCATTCACTTCACTGAGTCATGGCATATCCATGTTGGAAATATAAAAAATATAAAACTATTGTGCAATAAATAGTCAGGATCATTGTGACAAACATATGTTACATGTTTTGAGAAAACAACTTAATGTATAATTTTTATGGTAAATAATTTAAGAAAAAAAGCTTTTCAGAAACCAAAATGTGATTTTTTATTAATTTTTTACCTGTAAAGTTTGCGGTGTTGATTTTACGATAGATATGACCCATAATTGACGAGATTTCTTGCGAAAGACCCAAAAACTAGATAATTTTCGGATATGCTATGTTTCTCAAGGAGAAACTTCTCTCATAAGATTCCCAACTTCTACGAACGATTGACTTAAAAAGCCGATTGTTCCTAGAAGTTAAATACAATGTACGTGACTAAACGCCACGTGTGCACAACAGTTATATCTCAGAAAATCTATCATGAAATGAAATCATATGTATAAATGAGATAGATGTACCTTGTTGTATGAGATATGTTGTAACTGATAACTAAAATGCCCACACACAAAGAACGGTGATGTATTTGACACCGGCCACTGATAAATGAAAAAACTGCACCACTGCTATGAAAGGTGAATTTGATGTCATAAAATACGTATTGAAATTTAATTAACTGGTAATATCATCGATTTTCATAATGCTACATTTTGTTTTATTGGTATTTGTCTATAATAATTTTGTGAGCTAGATATCAAATGTGTAAATTGGTCACAACCTAGCATCCAACGTTTAATGTCGCCCCTCCCCCACCTCTGAATTCAAAAACTTTGCAAATATCTCAAAATTCTCTGAAGATAGGCTACTACTGTAAATTAGGAAGTTGTACTACATAGCCTAATTAGTCTAATAAATGTTGTTTCGTTCATGTATTTTCCGGTTTATACATGTGCATTACCGTAAATGTATGATACATTTTTTGGACAGCTTGCTAGCTTTGCACCCTGTATAACAAGCAATTCGTAATGCAATTCATTCTTATGCAGAATTATAAATAATTTTAAATATTACATGGGACGATTTCGAATTTTTATTTCAACAGTTAATTTAATTAGGGAAAAATATAACCAATTTTTAGACATTATACATATCTAAAATATCTCCTCAAAAATGCATTTGTCTAAAAAGTTTTTAAAAGGCATTTATAGCTTTAAAATATACTTAAGTTAAAGGTTATTCTAAATAATACTGCATTGTTGAGTGTTTTTTTAATGCATAAACTTTAATGAGCTAGCACACTTTTTGTAATTCAATTACGAAGTTTTAACAATTCAAACTTAGGTGAATTATGTGAATCATTGAACAAATTATGAACATAAAACACGTTTCTAATGCAACCCATAACGGCTAACTTTTTAAATTACTGACTTCGAGGGAATTATTATACGATCGATAGAATTTATAAAGTTTCTCATCGTTGCTAGGATTTACAAAATTTTCGAAATTTGCAATTCGAAACAATGGCATGTTGAAATGGCGTTTGTTCCAGCCAGGCAACCATTATCAGTTTCAAAGGTACTAAGCCACTTTAGATTAGTCCGCTATCTTGTTTTTTTTGTTTTTTAAAAATAAATTAAGCTTACCTACTAAAAATTTGAAGAATCGACCGTTGGCCACTCGTCAACACATCGCGGAGAAAAACCACCCCGCTCTCACAATTCGTATGCTGATTTTTTTTTGGAAATTATTCTCGGAAAAGCCTGAAGCGACAGTCATCCCTGATGGACATTAGTAAACTGTTTGCATTTCGTGTTTGGTTTACGATTGCGCATCAACCCAATTGCTGGGTCAAGATGCTGCTGCAGGATGCTTGTGTGGGTGGCTCGTGAAGATTGGATCACGTGACCCATTCTCAGGCCCCGCAGGATCCTCATCCGCCTAGCTTTTGTGCTGCTTTTTTCCCTTTTATCCGCACAGTTGCTCTTCCGAAACCAGGTAACGGTTTTCAAGACCACCATGACCCAGTTGAACCATTTGGTTTACCCCCTACCCTCGTCTCTCACCTGAATCCGTCATCTTCCTGCATCACTCTTTACAATAATAAATAATCTAGATTTTTTTATTCCCTCCAGGCCATTGTTCCTCATATGTCGTGAGGTTGATAGCACCATCTCGGTATCCTATATTGCTCGCAATTACAAAGCCCGTCTTAACCTTTTCTCTTGTTTTTGGGCAAATTAAATAACATCATATTTGATTGATGTCGACTTCATTATCCCAGTGACCTTTCTCAGATTTGTTCATGCGATTCTTAATTGAAGAATTGGATCATTCGTGACTAACATATTCAGTGTGAGCTACGCCCTCAAAGTACCGATTTTGTAAGATTTGATTAATTAGTTATTTTCGAGCTTTTTGATTATTTTCAAGTAGGCACAACATCGATTATCCGGAAATCTGATTAACCGTAGTCCCTATGTGTATACAAGATAATTTGGTACTGTATCTTTGTGCAAGTGTATCGACGGACAAATGATGAAATGAAAGAAAGATTCGATTTTAATTCCTGAAACAATTATTATTGACTATGTGCCATCTTTAATTTGATATTTCAACACATGTTGGGGAAATCTTTACAAAAAGATTTAGGACCAATTGAGACAGTTAAATGATTATACTGCCCTATATACTATTTGTATATATACATATATACATCCCCGAACAATCGATAATGTAAGCACCGAGTACATAGCGTAATAGGCAAACTGGTAAGGGGCCATTCAAAAAAGACGTCCGAAAAATGTGCCCAAATTTGGACTTCCCCCTATACCACCTGTCCGCATTGTGTGAATTTGTGTCCGGTCAATCAGGATCCCTCCCCCATTTGGACGTCCGTAAGTTAAAAAAAATGTATTCGGAAAATTTTAAAGGGTTTACAAATTTGTACTCGGAAAACATACATTTTGTGCTCTGACAAGACGGAGAATTTTACCAAGTTGTCCTCTGACAAGGCGGAACATTTTCCAAATTGTCCTCAGAATCTGTCCTTGGAAACTGCTCAAGATTTCTAGGTTTTCCAGGACTGCATGGAGGTACCCTGTTTACTGACCCATCAATGCGATATTGGGCTCAATTTCCCTTTTACTTTGACAACTGATTTTATTTGGCATTTTTTTCTATCAAGTGGACGTCCGAGTTGGTCATACCCCCTCCCTTCCCATGTCCAAATCGTGTTCGTGCTTCAACCTATCTCTCCACCTTACCTCTTACATGAAGACGTCCTTTTTGAATGACCCCTAATCTCGTTGGTAATTAACAGGCAATGTTAAAAGTTCAAAATGCACTTAAAAGTGCATTATAATGTTTTGTAACACAATCTCTCGATGTAAACAATTTCAAAGCTTTTCTCTATTTCCTTAAGGATAGTTTGCACATTTCAAATAAAGAAACCTACTTAGTTCATGGCTATATTTTGCACGATTAAGGAAGAATGTACATGCACAATTTTTGTCAGTGTAATTTTCATACAGTTTAGTATTGATGATAATAATGATGCATGGATTAGTAGCAATTATTCAACCGGTACAACACTGGTGACCCACCTAATACCTAATTTCTGTTCAAATTTGTCGCCATGTTCACCGGCTATAGAGTTGCGGTTGGATTCGCTTAATGAGTACAACTTTCATGGTTGGTTAACTGCCCTTCCGATAACTTGTTCGAAGATTAAAATCTGTTTCGCATTGCTTTTTTGCCACTAAAACTTGGTTTAACATCCAAACGCTTTCAAAGGGGGGTCCGGTTTTGTGTGAAGTTTTCCAACACTTTACGTGTATTTCTAGGCATGATATTAAATATTTTAAAGCGTTTTCTATGGATAGAGAAGGGAATATTGATTAGGAAAACTTTTTCACGGTGCAGAACTTCCCCTTATTTTTACTTTAAATTAAATATTGAAAAACTTCGTTCAACTCGTTGCATGTAACTTTTTCTACAGGTTATGTTATTACATTAAATGGAAATTGTGGTTAATTTAAATTGCTTCGAAGCTCTTTTCAAACGTTGCTGAGCGAATTGCTCAACATAAAAGCAGCCAATTCTCTACATTCTGGTGAAACATTATCTCCTTGTAATTATGATCGTATTAGTTTTTTCACTCTGATTTCGTCATAAAAAGTTGAATCATCTTACAGTTACTGAATTTCCAAACGGAAGTAAAGGGTAATCATTAAAAGATCGCCGTATGTCGCTATGATTTTTTCTAAATGTGTCATTTAAACCGACCACTTAATGTCAACGAAGATGCTTATTTTTGTATCATTTATAAAAATCATGACATCTGAGGCGACATACGAGGATCTATTAAAAAATCTTAAACTGTTATAGTTGGTCGTCTTTCGTGTTTTGTTTATCCTACAAAGTCCACTATACAGATCAAATGCTGATGCCTTTTTTGATGAAGAAAATCCCCATTTAATGCCCTATTCACAATGCAAGGACCTGGAACTAAGACGGACGTGGCACATTGCCAGAGGATAATTTACCACGTCATTTCTGCGTCCCACTTCCATTCTAGCTGTCAGACAAATTAGGCAAGAGCTCTAATTTCGTCCTTGATTCTGGTTCAAAAGCATGGCATTCTGGGATTTTCTACTTGAAAAAATGGCGGATGCTGTGGGTTAAGTATCCCCACTCATATGGTGCTTTACTAAATGGCTTTACGACATGTCTTAGTGGCACAAGCCTGTGTGAACCTTTCAGCAACATGTGACTAAGGCAGTGACGTTTTCAAGTGGGCGCCTTTGACCGTTTTATTCCTAGGTCCTTGCATTGCAATGTGAATAGGGCGTTAAATTTTGAAAGAATTATTATTAATGCAGGTTATTCGGCTGTGATGCATGTATATAAACGGACTAAGTTAATTACAACTATATATATACTTGCAAACAACTTCTGAAAATAAATAGGTGACATGCATAAAGAAACAGAAACGATACAACCATTGTAGAACACTTTTTTATATTTCAAGGAAATATCCATACAATTAAACATGTTTTGTCGATAATAAAACGCTACCATGTCTCCAAAAATTAAAGAATTAAATTGGTAAATTAAAGCTGTTTATTTTCTATGGGAATTATTGCGAAGACAACTTTAGGCATAAAATTAAACTTTTCTGTAGTAAACAAAGGTAAATAACTATGAATTGTGAATTTCAGACGCATCAATTTTAAATTAATGGAAAACATTTTTTGACCTGATGTTGCATGTAGTGATCTCACCTAGGATTTTCATGGTATGAAGTCTGAAATCCATAGTCAAAAAATCATTGTAAATATTTAATTGGACGACTTAAACTACAAGTACAGTGTATGTCGAAAAAGCCGGATTAACCTGTTAACTTTATCTTTACAAAAACTGAGGATTTGATGTTTTATTTGTTTACGATGGAAAGTGATCATGTTAAATAAATAGTGTAGAAGATATCTTAAACAACGACAGAATTACAGTAGCCTACATGTCAGATCTATTGCATAAACTTAAATTTTAAGGTTAAATAAATTAATAAATTACAAATATTATCCTTAGTATGACATAATTTATGTACGAAATGTTGCGACAAGCTGAGAATTGGCCCTAAAATGAGTATTCCGAAAACAAATTCATTTTTATGACACTGTTCAGTACATGTGACCGCTAATTTCATATACAGGGTGGAAGAAAAGTCTATATCTTATCGATTTTGCTTCAAAATAATGGCCGATATCAACATTCTGCTAATAAGAGTTATAGTAATGTGCCCTGGCGCTATCCAATGATGATGTCAAACGTGACCTTAGGCTTGAGGGTCATCTTCAAGGTCATTTAATTTTTAACCCTTAATCGGTTAAAGATACAACAAAACGTCCAATTAGGAAGTTTTAGGACATGGCCAAATTAGTCAAAATGCGTTGTTAAACGTAAGATTATAATAACTGTGTAAGAGAATACATGTATTTCACTTTGTCAACATGCACCTGAATGTTGCTCCCAGCAATGCTTACTTGTATTGCACGTTGCTTTCAATAAGGGGCAATGTCTTTATTGTTTTAAAAATTAATATAAATATGTAGAAGCATATGCTTCTACTTATTGATATTAATTTGTACATGCTTAATTTGCACATGCTTCTACATATTTATATTAATTTGTAAAACAATAAAGACTTTAACCTTATGAAAAGCAACGTGCAATACAAGTAAGCATTGCTGGGAGCAACATTCAGGGGCATGTTGACATTTTGTAAGTGAAATAATGTATTCTCTTACACAGTTATTATCTTACGTTTTACAATGCATTTTGACTAATTTTGCCATGCCCTAAAACTTCCTAGTTTGACGTTTTGTTGTATCATTAACCGTTTAAGGGTTATAAATTAAATGACCTTGAAGATGACCCTTAAGCCTAAGGTCACGTTTGACATCATCATTGGATAGCGCCAGGGCACATTACTATAGACTACCATTAGCAGAATATTGACATCGGCCATTATTTTGAAGCAAGATTGATAAGATACAGACTTTTCTTCCACCCTGTATAATTTATCACATAATACTACATGATTTGCCACAAATATACAGAATTTCATTTACAGATTCCATAACGGTTCAACTTTCAGGTCACCTTAATATGCAAAATCCACTGAAAGTTAAAAGAATACAAATGGCTCGCATATGCAAATCTGCCTTTTATAAAACTTAGTTAATATAAATACTCTTCGTTAATCGTTTAGTTATCCATAAAGTAATTGAGATTATCGCCTTAACATTTGCATTAAAGACACGAGTTCGATTCCTGGGTCGGTTACAAGCATTGTGGTTGTTCATGGTTTCCCATATTCCCCCGGGCGATTGCTGATATAGTCCCTATATTAAATCGGCCACCACCGTCTTCCTTTCCCATCCCATCCTCATCCTTGTTTATAGGTCAGATTCTTCGACCCCAAACCACGTACAGTGAAGCATTTTTCTATTGTTGCCGGTCCCAAGCCCGGGTTAATGGGGGAGGGTTGAGCAAATGAATGTAGATGCGTTGCCTATTAAAGCACCAATAAGATGATGGAATGATCTTGATGGATCCCGTCTATAACACCAACGGGCAATGCACCCATGGTTGATAATGATCATGCATATCTTTTTTTAAGTTAATTTTTATTTTGTCATCATTTTCAAAAGTAACTAAGTTTTTAGGGCATTTTCATTTGTTAAGCCAGTGTTAAATCCAAACTTTGTTTCTTTGTTATGATTAAATAATCATAACAAAGAAACAGAGTGCTTTGATGGAGTTGAAAATGTTTTATTGCATTTAAAGAAAAAAAAACATTTTGCGTAAATGATTTTCTCAAGACATAAACCGCTGAACTACCAATGTAAACTGATACAGTTTGGGTAAGAATACATTGAATGCTTATTGCAGGCGCTTGCCACTCTGCGTGCAACTACAAGGTTAGGCATAAATCTGTTTTCGGATCAAATAACGAACAATAATACTATATAATTTATGGACTGAACGTGATGAGATGGAATCGAATTGTAATATTAGTGGTACATATGGTAAGAACACACAGAATGCTTATTGCAGGCACAACAAGACTTAGACTTATGCCTCACCTTGCTTACCCTATATCACGTGGGATGGCAGGAGTAATTTCTGAAAAAAAAATCATTTGCAACTTTTACTTATGGCGAATTCGACTCACCCAAAAAGTGTACACCCAATCGGCACTATTGCAGGCAGCAGGCGCAAGAAGACTTTACAGACTTATGCCTCCCCTTGTAGCTACACCCGGTGTACACTTGTTGGGTGAGTCGAATTCGCCATTAAGTTCTTCTTTTTGCTCATGACAAAGGTCAAAATTCCTAGGTAGGTTTTTGCACATACATGTACAGTATATTCTGCATGTTGACAGTTTTTTTCCTGGTTCAGCTGTGGGAACATGTACTGTATATAAAATGTGATAACATAATTGAAATTCAGCTGTGGGAACATGCTGATAACATAATTGAAAATTTAAATATAAAGGTAAATATAGCCTTGTTATTTTGTTTTTTTTAAAGAAAAAATTAGTTAACTTCCAAACTTTGCTTTAAAATTTGCACCAGGTAATTTACCCCCACTAATTTTAGTTTCCAAGAACAATGTAAGATTTGGCATATTACGAGGGGAGTTCATTAAGTTTCCGAAGTCATTTAAAAAAACGACTGTGTGGATTTTAATCAAATTTGTTGGAAAAATGCTTCTATCTTTTACTAAACATATTTCAACATTAAAATATATGTTCAAAAATTGCAAGTGTTCAAAAAAGACAGTGGATTAGCATCGGTCCGTTGTTAGTTTTTCAATTTTTGGAGGCATTACAGAAACCAAAAATAAAAAAAATGTATGTGAAATGTTTAAACTTTTAAAGTTTTAAAAGTTTTAACGTTCGGCCTATGAGCGGATTGAAAACTTAAAAAATGAACAGACAATTAACTGTGAAACGGCCAGTGTTCTTGCAGAAATGCTGAAAGCGAGGCATACAAGCGCTGCCAGAACGATTCAAAATGTAATTTTTTTGAATAATGACGTTTACATGTCATTACCAAATTTAATTAAAATTACACGTCTCCACCAAATTTCATTAAAATCCATACAGCTGTTTTTAAAATTCATTGCGAAAACTAAATGTGTAAAACCTTTGTGTATTTCTATTCATTTTCAGAAGTAACTTTGTCCATGCAGTAGCATGCACCACAATAACAGTTTAATTCGTCGCAGTTTTATTGTTGTCACCTTGTATTACTAATGTATCATTAACTCGGTCTTTGGCTGTCATCGATTCATATTTCATTGTTATTAAGGGCTCTATGACGTCCCATGGTAAAGGCAAGCCCAAGCCCACCTTCATTTTCATGTAAATTTTACCCATTTCTTTGATTATATCATCGTAACTGATCTTTCGAGTGATATTTTTACTAGGGATTTGCTCACCAAGGGATTTAATCTCATGTCTTTTAGGTTCTAACTTGAATTCAGATTGATTGGTTTTGGCGGGCTTTTGTCTTCTAACCTGGGGTGTATTGATAATATTTGACTGGTTGATAATTTGGGCGTGTTTTAGCAGTTGGGCAGAACTGCTTTCTCTGCCCACCAATGTTGGATTTGATGGTTTCTGTCCCGGTTTGCGGGGTTTAACTCTGCTGATAGGAACGTCCAAAATCTCTTGACCTTCCTTCGCCCTTGTCTCGATGTCAGTATCTTGGAAGCCGGCCGGTGGCACATCTGCATACATTTCCACGACTTCGGTTTCATTCATTGAGTCGTATGCTCTGGTAGAATCACCACCAAACAGCCATTGGATGGGGGAAAGTCCCATGAGGGGCCTGTATGTAGTTACGTCAAAATCATTGGGTGTCTCCGATGGCTGGTGAGGAGTTACATTGTTGGTAGCAACATTCTGGAACCACTTTATGACAGATGTTTCTGTCGTACTTTCAGGTGCAAAATCGGTACTGCTCAACATTTCGTAGTCTCCGTTTTCCTGCCAATCAGACGAGTCGTTCCAATTGCTGTGTAGCCATTGGTGGATGCTCAAGGGTGCTGGTGCAGGGTCTCTAGGAGGATCAGGCCGATATGATACTGGTCCTCGTAGCGGACGCCAACCGGAAGTCGAAGTGAAGAGTTCACCGTTTTCATGCTCTTCATTCTTTAAGTCTCCACAGTCCGGACAAGAGGTTGGCATGTTCATCTTGCCGTAGAGCATTGATGAAAGTGTGGTCACAGAATTTGGAATGTCCGACACTTCTGTCTCCTCCTCATCACTGCTCAGCCAGGGTGTAAAATCAGAATATTCTTCTTCCTCAATTTGGTCATGTTCTGTTGGGAAATAATTTGGCGTCGTCACTCCTTGTCGTCGCTGATCTTTTTCGCTATGTTCAAGTGGCCAAGTGGTCAAATGATCAATGGGTGTGGAACTGAAGTCAAAGCCATAGGCAGAAGTCGTTGTTGTGGAATCCTTGTTTTTTGGAATGAATGATGATGATACCGGTTCAGTAGCAGTCACGTGTACTGTATGTGTAGCATCTGAGAGAATAGTCAAATTCTTGGCGAAACCATTCTTGGAACTGCTTATTTTTGGATTGATTTTCTCTAATTGCTCTTGCAGAAATTTTAGTTGAGTCCAAAAGCTGAGGGGCAGCTTCTTGGTGATGTGTTGCGGAATTCTGCCATCTGAGTCATCAATCGCAACGCTGCTGTTGTGATGAAAGGATGCATTGAATGGATTCGTATTCTCTTCAGTCCAGGCTGTGGATGTGTTGTTGCCAAGATTGACTGCATCGCCGTTTTTGTCCTTTTTGTCCCGACCACTCAAAAAACCACCAAAGATGTGGCTGAAGATGCTCTGAGCGCCACCACCCAGCTTGCTGATCAGGGATTTCTTGGGCTGTTCTGTGCTTGTTGGGGCAGACTGCATCACATATGAGGTGACCACGGACACTGGCATCATGGTGGAAGTGACATTATTCCTCTCCTTTTTGGTGGACTTCTTGGACTCTTCAGGAATCTTAGACAAATCGTGAACAAAATAGGATGAAGCCACCGCAATCGGTCCCAAGGTATGCGCAACTTTCTCATCAGCACCAGTAACTGCCGATGTGGTAGTGGTTGTCGATATTGGTGGCATCGTTGCAGATTCTGTAGCGGGTATGATGTATTTTACTGTCGAAGTGCTTGTCCTTTGGGTGGTGGCACTGGAGACATGGTACTGGGCGGTGATCGTGATTTTCGGAAGGTTTGCTTCAGCCATTGCTGCTTGGGTCACGCTTGCAGCAGTGCTTAGGGTAATGGGAACAGTTGATTGGAATGTTGGTGTAGCATGCTTGCCATCGGGATCTTTGACCTCTGTATGCGGTACTCCCTTGAGGTCTTTTATTCCAATCTGAGGCTCTCTCGTGTGATAGTTGTAAAGTGCCTCATGTACAATACGAGTACCATCTTTGTTGTATTTTATCACTCGATCATCAAGATCATCCTAAAATAAAAAAAATTAATGTAGATTAGATTAGTTACAAATTTTTTCTTTGATTCATTAACTGCATTTAGTTAAGGAGTGCATGAGTTTGAAGACACTCAATTTTGGAAGATCAATCTTCATATATCATGAATTATACAAAAGTGAAACAATATTAGTCTTTTACTTATCGTTACTCATATTATCAGATATCATTAGCTTACATCCTTTGCATATGCCTACAAAATATTTTGTCATTTTGTCAAGTTAAAGTTCCTCTTAATTAGAGGACAACAATAAATATAATAAAACAAGTCTTCCCGAAGCATCTTTTCCAAAAAAAAAAAAAAGGAATGTCAGGGTTCTATTAAAAAAAAGGAAACTTAACACTTGATGATGAATAATAACGGATTAATTTTTTTTTGGTAAACAAAACCAAAATACTAAGTAACGTACATTCTAAATATGAACACATTATTTTCATTTTTTTACACTCACCAAAACTAACACGTATGAATTCTTATTTTTTGGAAAATAAATTTCAGACATGAAGTTTTACAAACTTTCTTATTGATATAGTTACGCGTGAAATTGTCCGCTAGATGGCGGTGTTTTCGTTCATTCATACAATTGTATAGCCAACGATATCCAGTTTGTGATCATAAG
The DNA here is from genome assembly GCA_034698745.1 of Megaphyllum sjaelandicum. NCBI lineage: Eukaryota > Metazoa > Arthropoda > Diplopoda > Julida > Julidae > Megaphyllum > Megaphyllum sjaelandicum. Next base: position 8,281 of record JAQGBX010001839.1, on the reverse strand, counting down.
GCTAAAAAATTCATATCTCGGAAACTATTTCAGCTATAATGGCATTGTTAGCGAGGCAAATTTTCAGTCATTCAAGCGCTATTCCTTACAATAAATTCTGCCACCCCCTTTTGGAATGTATAAAGATGTACATTTCTGTAAATCGATATACTTGAAATTGAAAATCCACTATTCCACGTATTTGAAGATCTATGTATTGATGTATCTAGTCTTGAAACTTAATTGAATTATCATTGAACAAAATAGATTTCACGCTTTATTTTACCCATTGTCACGTGTAAACATTTAAAAATAAATTTCATAGAACGCACATTTCGGTCCAAAACATCTCAACTGAATTTCGAATCGTATTCTCAATTTCGAAGATTGGATCGATACGTTTTAAAATTGTTGTAACAAACAGTACAAGTGTTCACATCACTGCCACACGCTTTTACTTCTATTATCGGTTTCATTTTCAACTCTTATCATTGCAAGCAGTGCAGATTAGGATCGACATTCCAAACATGGAATTAACATCAAATCATCAATTAAGCCCTTGATGTACAATGTGTTAGAAACGTGTTTTTAAAAAAAGTCACACTTTACCTTGAGAACAGGTTTGATGATTTGCCAGTTTCCCTCGAATTCCTGGGCGGAAGTACCCTTGCCCGAGGATGGTGGCAGCTGGGGGGTCCCTGGTCTGCTCCAGAGTGGATTGGACTTGATTGGTGACGGCGTGGCCAGTTGGGGCCTCGCCAAGCTGCCCGGCTTGACCAGCCCGAAGTGCCTGGCGCTCTCCAAGCTGTAGCAAGGCCTCACTTTTGAGATGATGATGAAGGGTCTGGGGGCCCTGGAGGATTTTCCTCGGTCATACGTTTGGGGTGCTCGGTACAGGCTGGTGACGAATGGTGGCGGTGGCGGGTATTTGGAGTTCACGAAAAGCGTCACCCCATCGCACGGGCCGAAGACGTGCGTCGCCAGAACGGCGAAGCAGATCCGAAATATCGGTGTCATAATGACCTCCGAAAATCCATATTTATCCAATAATCATGCCAGATCAAGCGCAGTTCGGTCGGTTTTCTTGACCTGTCACAGCCATCGATTCGAGCTGAGATCGCGATCGAGGTGAACCCGTTTCTACAACCTCAGAAAAGGGTTGACTTCTGGAAGTTCTGGTACGGACGCAACCTTACACCGGACAGTCCGATCTGAGACTATGGTGCTTGGGGTCGTTGTTCTTCCCCTTGAGCACCTCGTTTTCTGTCAATTTCTCTCCCATTTTTCCATCTGCGTGCATATTCTAAGTGGTAATCGGTTCCAGGTTACGCTCCGCACGAGCAACACTAAAGGTCCGGACAAAGGGGGGTCCAGCTGTAAAAATGGCGCACAGCAAATGAAAGACTTCCCAAGTGGAAGGAGGAAGTCCTTCGTGGCGACGAGAGAGTTGACCATATCCGTGACCGACTCTGTCCTCCTCGCAAATTACGTCTCGATTGATGCCATCTATTAATATCGACACGAATACGCCGAAGAATTGCGAATTTATTTCCGCCATTTATTTCGGTAACCTTTATTTCCCGATGGTCGAATTAATGGCCAGTCTGGACTTCCGGAACTTGGAAGGCAAGTCTTTGTCACAGTCTGAATATTTGGCACGTTTTGGACGTCCAAAACAAAAATCAGTTTTACTGATGTGCAAAGCCGGCGAAAAATGTTCTGATTTTACTACCATGGAACCTCATTAAAACGAACTCGCTTAATACGAATTTCTGATAGTACGAACTAATTTCGTGTCTTTGTACGTGCTATAAGGTATAAATCGAATAATGTTAACTTTTTCGTTTAAAAACTCTGATGATACAATTTTTCTGTTACAACGAATAAATTTCCGAGTTCCTAAGCATTCGATCGCACTGCGTTTCGATAAAACGAACCCTCAGCTTTTTGAGAGAATGCCGCGTAAGAAATAATAAACAATCTTTGATAACGGGTTACTTTAGGTGTGCTATATCACATTGTTATTCGAGAGATTATGTAATAAATCGTATTTAAGTACAGTTCATGTTCAATTAACATTTTAGAGTAAATAATTTTACATTTTTTCATCCATGGTCTTTTTTTGAACTGCCAAAAGTCATGGTGAGTTTGGCAAAAAGCCTAACAGATGGTCTGTATTACTTGTTATAGATTATAACATTGAATGGCACTCATTGTTTTTATAAACTACAAAACTGTAGCAATGTTACTTAATTTTTTTTGATAATCTATGAATTGATGCCCACCTACCAACATAACGAATTAGATAATTTATTGTTTACTGAATTGCTGGCGAATTCCAGGCAATTTATATATCCGGAAATTGTGTTCCAGAAATTTTAACTTGATATTTCCCCGTGTGTTCTTGTTATTATGTTCTGTTATTATTTCCAGAATAGAAAAATGGTTCTAATCTGAGCGCTTTATTTCTGGAAACAAACTGACGTCGTTGGTTTTACAAACAAGCAAACATTTTTTCTGATTCCTAGCCAATCAGGAAAGACAAAGGAACAAGTAATGCTGTTAAGTTAGTTTACCCACATCTCACAAGCATACTCTAGTGATACACGAGATATACTCCAGGGTTATATCCAGAAATACTTTGCACCTTGTGTGCAGCAACAGGACATTTTTTCAGTTAGAATCAATTGCCTACAATTTAATTCCGGATAGAATATGCCTTGTGTGTGACAGTCGTTATATACCTGTAGCTTATCTGAAAATTGTTTCATTGGCTTTTATTGCATTTTTTTAAAATTTATATAAAAAGTTTAAATGAAGTATTTTCCATTTGATAGAAAGTATATATTTATAGTAATTGCATTTTTTCGGCAAATGGTGGTTGTCATGTGTATTAGATTCTAAGCAGATTTCAGTACACAGCTGGTTGCGTCATCTAGTGATACCAAAACTAAGTACAGCCTGGCATGTTATTACGATAACTATGTACTAGTGACGTCATTGTTTACATTTTTTGAAATTCACGCTAATGATAAGCATCGATGAGGCGGATCTTGACTTCAAAATGTAAACAGGGAATGAAATCTGAATAGTATATTGGTTATCAAAAAAACTTCCGAATAATATTGTATTCATATCAAAATTGCCTTTTATTCACCAGCGAGTTACACTATGTGATATACGATTAAAATACGTATTTTGAGTAATTACGACACATTTTACAGATTTGATTCGAACGATCAGTGCAATTTAAATGATAATCAGTCTTTTTCTGAAAGGCTACTTCCGGCAAACATGTATGCATAGCTCGAATCTTATAAAATGTCTTTTTTTAATGATTCCAGTTAAAGCGCGATAATCATTGGCCGAGATAAGATGAAGTCGGTTTTGCATGGTTGTTATAGAACATGACTATGTTGAATTTCGATTTCTGGTCAAGTTGATTTATATTTGATAAAAATACAAGGCCGAATTCGCGATGAAAATACCTTAAAATAGTACAACATGACATGCACAGGGCCGTTTTCAGGGCAGGGTTTTCAGGGCAACCCTGAAAAGTACGTTTTTTTTGTTTATCTTATTGGCGATTAAATTTAAATAAATTTTATCGATGGGATTATTTAAACACTTTACCTTCCTTGCAATTCGCACTTTTTTGCATGCGATTAGACGATAGACTAATCTTCCTAAAAGTAGTACAGATTTGTTACAAATTCAATTTAATAATGATGCATAAAGTATAGATCGCAACCGAGGTATGAGTATCGTCCTGAAAATGGGCGAGACGCCCAATACCATATGACATTTGTTTGCTGACTGTAGGTACTGAGTTGAGTTGAATTGAATTGAATCTCACCAGCTCCCAAAAAAGACTTTGCTGGTTGCCGGCAAGGACAGGTCTTTGGTTGTGACTATAAAAGTACATGTAATTTTCTGTTTGCCGACCTAAAAAAATACGTTTTTTGTGTAATTGCCCTGAAAAGTTTATTTTGTTTTGTATATAGTGTTGGATCTAAAAAGGGCCGTTGCTTTCTGCTTTTCATGTCTAAGATTATTTTCGAAAAAAAAACACCTTTTATTTATGCCAAAAATATTTTCAAAAAACCTTGTCATTATATCTAAAACTATCTTCAAAGAGCTATTCGTTTTCGACAAATTCATTTATGATTGGTTTTATTTCAGTGAAAAATAGTTAAGAAAATAAAGCAAGCTAGGCAACATCATTTAGAATACGACAGTTTGTTAACAGACTGCTATTCAATTTGGGCGACAGGAAATTACTGTATGTTCGCAATTCTTATTATTTGAAATAATTTCACAAAATGACATAACAGATATTAACGAGTATGTTTTTATCTATTCCAGTTTGTCAAAATATTTCATTGTATATACATACATGTATACATTCCGTGTATTCCATGGCACGGTTTACTAAATTCAATTGATAACTGCAATAACTTCGATAACTGCGTGTTTTTTCTTTGCACCTCTGTTTACTTACTGGCATGTCACCACGATTACCAGTAGTGTTAATGAAATGTTAAGAAATAGCACAATTGTTATCCTTGTTAAACCAAATATGACACTCGGTCCAATTTCATGTTGATCTCACACAGAATTATGTAAAATATCAAACATGATAAGCTGCTATCAGCGAGACATAAATCTGCCAATTCACAATTTTGGTTTTTGTAAACACTCCTATCTAGCTGGGAATTTTATAAATTGGAACGTATGTTATCGAACATATTATTGAATTATTTATAAGCCATTGTATCATACGGCAATTGATGGCCTTTGTTTTTTATGAAAAAGTGCTTTCGCAAAATTTGATAGTTGTTTACACACAGTACTCGTATTTTAAGCTTGGAAATATTTTGGTATCGGAAGTGTTATCAGTTAAGCGGGACCTGGTCAAGTTAGGAAATTTTACAATTATAAATTTTATTTAAATGACAGTGCACTAAAACTGTGGACTGTAGAAATGAATCTTTTTGGAATTGCATCGAATATTGTTTTTTACCTAGGATTAAATAGTTTTAAAAAATGTTAGTTTTAAATATAGGACCTACTTATTATTAAAAATGTAGGTCATTAGCTGTGGGGAAATTGAACTTTTTTAATTAAATTACTTGACGCATTTATTTATCCCAAATGGCGCTTATTGAAGTTAAAATTAAGTTTTTAATCAATTTCAACTCAACTCGTGGGAAACTTAATATGTTAAATTATATGATCCAATCACTAGCAATGAACGTTCTTAAGTTGTGAAGAATTTTTTTTTTCTAAAAATGTTCAATTCAATGAATATCTTCCCAAAATTCCCCAAAGATAATTTGGATTTAAGTTACGCATAATCTTGCAGTGATAATAATTGACTTATTTGCTTAAAAAGTGACAAAGTTCATAAACATTTGTAGATTTTTGGAAAATCTGATAAAACACTTCAATCAACTAAATGTTTGGACTTTCCATTGACGACAACGTCATACTTTCGAAAACAATTATAAAGAAATTTAAACTTGTGTCTGAACTTATCCTTGGATTACTCAGTTCAAAAAGATACAAGCGTTTTTTAAACGTCATTGTTTTATCAATTATCAAAGTTTTATCAAATTATCTGATTAAATGGAATTATACGTTGCAGTACATGAAATCAGCATTACGCACTCCTTTCCAAAAAAACTCCGATACACTTGAAATTCCTCTAGCAGCCAATCAGCATCCTTATTGTTTAATTTCATGCTTTAGTAACCATAATGTTATGGTGTACAAGGTATTTTATGCTATTACTAATATGTATATATGCGTAATATTCTACCATACTTTTGATCACTGAAATTTTTGTTTACTCGATCCTTATGCCTTACTGGTTTATAACTAACACACTATTTAAAACTTTCATTTCTGCATATTAAATTGCCATTTAGTATTGCTTACAATTTCTCTAAGCTTCAGGTTATGTCCAAAAAATTAAAATATAAAATACGATTACCAATCCAAGCGGCAAAAATACACGCATATTTTAAAAAATAAATCAATTTCCAGCTTTCCATTTTATAAAATATGCCACTTTTGTCTCCCCCTTCTTTCCCGAAATTACACCCTAAATAAGCAAATTGTAATCTAAAATTAGTAACAAAAAATGAAAATTTTTTTCACAAGTAAAATAAATTATTCCATCTTTGAAAGTTTTCCATGAAGGCCAACATTTTGCATTTCTCTTTTAAAATCTTCCTATACCAGTACAATTATTTCCTACTTTGAAAATTGTTATGATAAAAATACGGATAACAATTTTTTTTAAAAATTAAACTCCAAAATAAAAAACAACAGGATTTGTTTTGTAATTGATTTCTTAATATGAAATATTTTTTTATTATAATTTTAAAATTGACCTAAGTGCTACGCAGTATTTTTGGCCCCACATGCAATTACGTTGTACCTTGTAGCATTTGAATTTTCACAGCACGAATTAACATGCCTCGACTATTTTTCAGCTTTTCTGATTGAAAATGTTCCTATTTCCCCGTTAACTACTTGATGTACTGTATCTAAAATAATCAACGAAAAAAATTAACCTGTGAAAACTGATAAGTGAATCACTTTATGCGGAAAATGTTTTGTTCACATCAATTTCTGTTTCTGGTTCGTATAATTACAGCCAATATTGTTATAAGTAATTATATAACCGCATTTTACATAAATTTTGCCTTTTCGAATTTAATCTAGTCCGAAGTGCAATTCATCGGGTTTGATGTATGATTTGTTGAGTTTTAGATAGTCCTTTGTAACGCATTAAAGTGTTACAAAGTACGACATAATTCGGTTATTCATTATCTTTAATGCTTTAATTCCTTAGAAATAATATAAAACTGATTTGTAACCATGGTTCGAATTATTGATAAACGATGATAAGAAGCACTATGGAATCATGTCATCAATAGATAAGGTGCCACCAAGCGTTACCTACTTAACAGAACAACCTAAAATAAATTGATCAATCGAATCAAGTTTCACCCAAATACGTGTACTTTTGATTGAAGCCTGGGCTTAAATTTTGTTTGGTGCAAATTCCAAACAAAAATGCTTCGAAGAACGTTGGATATTCTCGTAGCATGGTTAGCAATCAGTGGACTGCTTTGTCATTCTTTTGGTTTGGCTTCTTCTAGTTGCAAAACAAGTGGTAAGTCAACACTTTTTAGGCTACTATTGAATAGAAAAAGTCATGGTTTGTTTGATATCAATGGTTAATAGCATATCAGTGATTCATGGGTTTTCATTCTGTTGAGAAATAACTTATGGGATGGTGACAGCAATTGGAAATACTGTATGTTAAAGTTTTTTATACTGTTTAAAAACCAAAAATGTTCATCATTAAGTTTTTGGAAAATTAATTAATTAATAAAGCAAATTTAAACATGGCCAGGTTACTTTTAAAAAAAAGCGACGTTTCAACGTCATGCGTCTTTATTCGAACCTATAAAGAAATAATCACGAAAAATAAAAGTTACAAGTTAATCAGGCACTTTCCTTAATTGATTAATGCTAAATTGTAACTTTTGTTTTATGTGATTATTTCTTTAGGCTTGAATAAAGACGCATGGCGTTGAAACGTCGCTTTTTCTAAAGTAACTTGGCCGTGTTTTGCTTTATTATTGTTTAAAAACCAATTCTCAAAATTTTACAATGTACAACAAATTTGGGGAAGCACTTATTTTAGCATTTTTTAAAAAATCTGTTTTGGTATTTTGGCGTAACATCGCATTGATGTTGATTTTCCAAGAATTTCATTAAATCTACTTTCATGTGGGATATGCCTAAGTGAATGACGTTTGTGTTCAATTACATTTAGGAAGTACTCATGTACAAAAGCTAAGCATACTTTATATACTTGTGAATATTGAACAATTATGCATGCTTAGCTTTTCGTCATGAATGCATTTGCCAAAATCAAGATAGACTTAACCAATCGATTTCCGAGAACAAAAGTACGATTCATCTTTTGAATTAAGAACCGTCTTATCTCCAATTATCTTAATTTATACAGGCACATAGAACACGAGTATGAATGGAAACGTAATAGGCATCGATGACAGTAGTTTCAGAATATAATTATTTTAAAAGTTAAGTATTCTGTCAAGGGAAATTCTAGCCAGCTTTTCCTACATGAATCGGCCCTTCCGAGTAAAAGAAAATGTAGTCGTTTTTCTCAATTTTATTGGATACTAGCGGTAAAACCCGGCCTTTCTCGGGTAAAAATTGTGTTATGATTTTCTAACCCCTTTAATGCGATCAAGAG
>JAQGBX010001838.1:0-22823 GCA_034698745.1 Megaphyllum sjaelandicum | reverse complement strand
ACTTGTTTCTGGGACTTGTTTCTGGGACTTGTTTCTGGGACTTGTTTCTGGGACTTGTTTCTGGGACTTGTTTCTGGGACTTGTTTCTGGACTTGTCTCTGGACTTGTTTCTGGGACTTGTCTCTGGGCTTGTTTCTGGGGCTTGTCTCTGGGGCTTGTCTCTGGGCTTGTTTCTGGGACTTGTCCAACCCCCTCAAAATAATGATGTCACGTTTCGTTTCGATCGGCATTTAGTCACCACTAAAATAATAAGCTTATATGTAAAACGATAATTTAATGTGCTGAAACATATATATTCCCGAACTTTTCCAGGTTTTACAAAAACTTTCGTAATCAATGACAATATCAAAAAATGACAGGCCATTTTGCAAAATTGAAACAAGAAAAAATGTTGCAAAATTTTATAATGTTAATTCGGAAAATACTTTACTTAAGTTTGTCGAAAAACGTGGGAATTTTTGTCATCGGAAAATGTGGAAAATTTCGTCCTCGGAAAACGTGGCAAATTTTGAAATTTTGTCCTCAGAAAACGTGGAAAATGTTGTAGAAAACCTGGAGAATTTTGAAAATTTGTCCTAGACAAACGTGGGAAATTTCACAATTTTGTCCATCAGAAAACGTGGCAAATTTCACAATTTTGTCACGGAAAAACGTGGAAATTATGGTCCTCGTCAAACGTGGAACATTTTGCAAAGCTGACCACTGTAAACGTGGAAAACTTTGCAAATTTGTAGCCTACTAGTAAAACGTGAAATGGCCTTTGAGCTAACTACATGTACAATATAAGCTGTATATGTAGAAGCATTACTTTTGAGTTGCAACAACATGACTATATACATGTGCATGTACGTTGAATTTCTCTGACTTTTTTCAAAATAAGCCATTCTTCCCTGACTTCTTCAGGTTTTCGAGGTCTGTGGGTACCCTGCATCAGTTCATGGACATTCGGCCCAGTCATAATTTCATGAAATGTTAGGTTTACCTTTTAGTATTAAATGTGCACACTTTTTAAAGCATTTTAAAATAACTTTACATGGAACACTGGATATATAAACCTTGTATGAAGGGTGGATTCATTTATAATTAGCAGGTATAAAGACGTGATATCACACTTACACAGTCCACCCCCCACCCCTAAACGCGTTTCGTTATTTCCTGATGGCCCCGTAGGACAAAATCCTTTCTCAATGTTTTGATCGAATAAAACGGCTGACCGAATTAAGCGTGTTCGAATTAACAGGCTTTCGCAGTACAGTATCAGACGTGGAGCTGCTCAAAAGTGAAATTTGGCAACAGTTTTTAATAATTTTTAGGCCAGCATAACATTGACATCGTCCAAGTACGTCATTACATGCATTTTTCGATTTTTAATGAACATTTCTCAGTGGGGGGTGAAATTGCGATCCCGATGACTGCGTGTGAGCCTCCCGAAAACGGGTTATTATTGTTATTTTCTGACAAACAGATATTCCCGAATTGTTCAATATTTGAATTACGTTTAGTTTCGTATCTGTATTTTTTTTTTTTTTTTTTTTTTTTTTTTTTCGTAAATATCTAAAGTGGGCCAGCCGCTTGAAAAGAGCTATTTTATTGCGCTAAACTTAACGAAGGTACCACCAGTCTCTGGTAATTATATTTCGGTTATAAAACTTAGTAACACCGTGTTCACTGGTGTACTTTTCGGAGGCTTCTCCAAAAAGGTGGCATTGACATAAAATGGCCCGGGGGGAGCCGTAGCTCTCTTTGACTTCAGAAAACTATAAAAGGTTTTGGAAAAATTGAGGACATCGTCTGCAGGATGAAAAACTACCGACATTATTTCAACTTCTTTTTTAACGAGTCGTGTTTTCGAAGATTTTTCAGGTCTCCCCCCTTAGCTTTTCGGGGTTCCTCGTTCTTCTAGGGGTCATCCTAACTATGTAGGCCAATCGGTTTGGTTGGGAATTAAGATTCGGCGAAAGCCCCTAGGGGGCGAAAAGGAGCGTCTGCGGACATAATCTTAAGATCTTTTAGGATAATTAGTCGTAATCGGGAAGGTGGAGGGATGAGGATGGGGAGGGGGGGTGTAAAACCCAAATTGTTGAGCATTTTGATTGATGCCAACTCACGATTTCGAAGCAACGCACTTTATTCGGGAGCAGCAACATGCACTTTGAAATCAAGATGGCGGCTGAGGATACGTATACTGTATTTGTCATGGGACGGCAACGTTTGTTCGTTTAAACCGTAGTTCGTAGTATCGGAACACGAGTTCTGCTATAAAAACTAACGTTTTATGGAAATTTGTATGAAATCCTAACCCCACCTACATGCATGTAGCCTACAGTGGTGGTCAGATAAAACCCAATCAAAACAATGATTAGTTACTGTAAATGAAATGGTAGGTTGTAAAATGCCATGGAGTCTTATGCTGACGACAATTTGCCCATAACATGGATGTTTATGCAGGAGAACGATCCTAAGCATTCTGTAAAATCGGTAACAAAATGGTTCCAAGATAAAATGATAAATGTTTTGGATTAGCCAGCACAAAGTCCTGACCTTAATCCAATTGAAAATGTATGGGAACATGTGAAAACGAAAATTAGACATAAAAATCCATCGAATTTAAATGAATTATGGGACAATTTACGAGAGGCTTGGCAGAATACAGTAATTAGTTGCCAGTAATTAATTGAAAGCATGAACAGGAGACCAAAAGCAGTGATTGCAAATAAAGGTTATCCTACCAAATATTGAAATGTAGAACAGCATGCATAACACTTTCATTGAGTTAACTGAAGTGTCTTAATATTTCTGTGACCACATGGCCAATGCTATTTGTTCATTAATTTTTTTTAAAAAAACTTAGAAAAACACTGATTTTTACATTTTTTTATATAGATAACTTATTTTCAGAGAAAAAAAAACTACTTTTAAGAAAAAATCAATTCACATTTAGGTAGAAAAAACTGATTTTTAAGGGAGAAAAAAACTGACTTTTTGGGGGGGAAAAGGCTGACATTTAGGGGACAAAATGTCTTTTAGACTTTTTGAAGAAAAAAAAACGAATTCTAGAAAGAAAAAAAAACACTGACTTGACAATGACGAAAAGTCATGGAAGATCGATTCTATTTAGTACATTATTTTTCATTGAGTGCATTCTTTTCAAAAACAATCGGGGTACTCAGACACAAACTTTATGAAAAGGCATTTTCGGCTTCGTGTCGAAGTCGCGTATTCAAACGCATTGACTGATTTTCCACGTCTGCCAAAAGTGCCATTTGCAAAGCTTCAATCTGAGTACCCCAATTAGGCTAACTTAAAATCGACTCATGAGCGCCAAATTCATTTTATAACCTGAATTTATCAGGGTATATACATAACGTGAAAATCTTATCAGATTTTTTTTTTAAGAAACATATAATCTCGATTTACAGCTGCTTATTCACGCGGAATATAAATAATAATAAAATCCGCAACTCGAGATTAAAGATAAGCTTCTCGATTGGAGATTGGAGATGTAGCAATTGTAACAACAATACGAAGCGTGGAGCTTCTCTAATTTATAATAATAGTATATTATATACGAGACTGAATATAGGTTAGTGGAATCGAATAACAAAGATTTAGAAGACAGTTACGAAATTAGGCTACGTAAGAAATGCTTCAATGGCTAGCCAGTCCTATTTAATTAAGCGTACAATACAGATATTTATCGGACGAACAGCTGACAAACCGTAATGTCAACGAACTTGGAAAATATTACTTTTTGATATAAAAGTCATAAGCCTCGCGCAATTTCAAGCCACGATGAGCTCGTCGAGTCGTTAAACCCTAACCTAGCATCACCGAGGGAGGGGTGCGTACAGACACCCCCTAAAATTATAACTAAATTAGGGGTTATCCAGTAAGTTATGACCGCGGCCGTGCCAATGGGGAAATGACTCTTCTATATACAGTAAAACCTGCTAAGAGTGACCACCAAAAAAAATATGCAATGTTGGTCACTATACAAAGAATGCCTGAATTAAATTAAAATTAACATGTACACGGTAATTGCATCGAAAGATGCAAAACATGTTTGATTGGGATAAAACTGGAACAATATCCAAAAATTTGTGACATGTTATGGCTATATGAGGAAATACTGCATATTTATACTGTACATGCATTGCTAGTATTGTTTCCCACATTCAATAATAATGAAATTTGCACCAAAAAATTAATGAAAGCTGATTAGAAAATACATTTCGAAACATGTTCATACACTGTATATTTACACAACTTATTTATTGAGATTAAAAAAAAACTATGTTATATACACAGGGTTCACCCCAGAAAATTTTGTAAATTTCTACTCGGAAAATAGGCCCTGAGCTAACCATGTAGAAACATTAATTTTGGATCTCAAGAACATGACTATACGTTGATTTTTCCTGATTTTTCATAATAAGTCATTCTTCTCTGACTTCTTCCTGACTTTTCCAGGTTTTGGGGTACCCTTACCATGTAATGTCACAAGCATTTGGTAAATTTACAGCGGAAAGTAAAATATATTTTTACTTGTTGGTGCCAGGGTACATAGTCCATTCTCCGGCCATGTGATATTCCTGTGGCATACTGTACATGTTGATATATCCATATACTGTATGGACACCTGTTTTACTTAAATTGCCAAAGTTGCTTACTTTTCCCTCGAGAATCCAGTCCACACAAACACACGAAACACGCAAAGTCATGCCACATACAGTAAGCATAAATTATAAATGGTATTATTTCGGAGCATTATACAAGCGTTAAGAGTCACGTGTAATTTGCTCGGTAAATAATAAACCGATAATACGAATTGATAAATGGATGACATATATCCATTATTGTTACGACTGATGGACGAGTGAGAAAAACTCGTATTTCGTACAAATTACATCTACGATATGGAGGTTAAAATTAAGTGCCAATTTAAATCATATTTCATAAAAACAGAAAGAAAAAAAAGCAAGTTAGTTGAAACGAAAAACTGGATAGACTGGATCAAAGTATTGCGAACATCTAGTTATAAATTAAATCATAATTCTTGGCTATTTTGTTATCTAAGTGAGTGTTTTTTTCCGCTTATGAATTCTATACCTCAACATTCCCGAGTCCGAAGATTTCACTTCTCTTTTCGTTTAATTTGAAAAAAAAACGAAGTTTCAGCCTCAAATTATGTTCGCATCACCGCTTTTTATTACCAAAAAATAATCCAAAAAAACGCCAGGTTTGCCTCTAAAAACATCATTTTTACGAGCAAATAGCAAATGTAGCACGAGACTGCTATTTGAGATCAAATAAATTAGTAAACACGATCGTAAATGTAAGTTTCGCCGAGTTACTGCCTGACAAAACTAACGAAAAATATACAGTCGAGCCTCATTAAGACGAATCTCGAGGGACGTTTCACTTTTTTGTAACAGTTCGTATTATCAGAAGTCAGATATACCGTGACTTCAACGATGAGAACTCGAATTTCATCTGAGTTTGAATGAAATCCTACCCTGAGTATATGAATGAGAAGATGCTGCAAGTTTTATCGGGAAATTCACTGATTATAAAGTATATCTTCTTTTTTTTGTGAAATTACAGATTGTTTAAAGTTCGTTCAAACGAAACATATTGCGAATGCTCGGGAACTCATTCGACTTAGCCAAACAATTTGTAATATGCGAATATGTGACAATTTTGTAGACATATTCGGTAAATGTTGAAAATTTTTCCTCGTGAAAATGTGGATAATTTGTACTCTGAAAACCTAAAGAATTTGGAAAATTTGTTCACAGAAAACGTGGACAATTTTGCAAATTTGTACTCGGAAAACGTGAAAAAGTTTGCAAATTTGTACACAGAAAACGTGGAAAATTTTGCAAATTTGCACTAGAAAAACAAGGAAAATTTTGCAAATTTGTACTAGGAAAACATGGAAAATTTTGCAAATTTGTAGGCCTATTCTGAAAACGTGAAAAAGTTTGCAAATTTGCTCACAGAAAACGTGGAAAACTTTGCAAATTTTTGCACAAAAAACGCGGAAAATTTTGGAAATTTGTACTAGGGAAACACGGAAATTTTTGCAAATTTGTACTAGGAAAACTCGGAAAATGTTGCAAATTTGTACTAGGAAAACATGGAAAATTTTGCAAATTAATACTCATAAAACGCGGAAAACTGTATTTGTTTGTTTGATAATTTCTAACGTTGGCCTATTTCTGGGGATTTCAGGGGATGTGCCAGCGGTAAATTGCGTAAACTTGTACATTGTACATGGTAAACGTGGAAAATTTGCACATATGTACTCGGAAAATGTGGAAAATTTTGTAAATTTCTAATCGGAAAATGGGCCCTGAGCTAACCATGTAGAAGTACTGTATTAATTTTGGGTTCTTTTCCAGGTCTGGGGGAACCCTGTCTGAAACTGCATTCGTTCTAGCCGAAAATTTGCAATATCCGAATTCGGAATTCATTTTAAACGAAGAAATGTGCATTAGTCGATGCATTGCCTATAAGACGGGGACTGGAAATGAGTATATAGTACTTTCAAAAATTCGTAAAAAGCTAGTTTTTGAGGTTCCACTAAACAAAAAAACTTAAATTGTTCCTTCGTAAATCGAAAATATCTGAGTGTGCAATAAAATATGGCATAATGAGGCTTTTGATTTCATCGTCTATCTGCCGAAATATCAGCATCAAATATGATAAGGACGAGAGGTTTGTTATTAGCGGCAACTGGTAAGCCTTAAAAGTTAATACAGATTTCGGATCAATTTCGACCGAATTGTTATCGCTTCAGGAAGTGATATCGGCCATTACAACTTTTTAAAAAACATGGCTGAACCTTAGCCAATACAACATTAAAAAAAAAACATAGAAGAATGGGACGTGATAGGAATATGTAAACACGTAGGCCGCTTAACAATCGTATAATTAGCCATCAATTAACATACAGTAGTTGGGTGTAATGAATCTCGGATTACGCGCTAACTGCATGGCTCTTGCATTACAGGAAATACAACAGCTATAACCAATTTTAATTGCAAATTCAAAATGCAATTTGAAAATGCATTTTTTTTTCCGATTCGAGGAAAGTCCCCCATCTTGGATTCAAATCGAGGCAATTAATTTCTAAATTCAAAAACGTCGATATTTTTCTCATTAAAAGATTTACACGTACTAGGCTGTGTCATTAGTACTTAGAAAACGTGGAACATTTTTCAAATTTGTACTCGGAAAACGCGGAAAATTTTGCAAAATTTTACTCGGAAAATGTGGAAAATTTTGCAAATTTTTACTCGAAAAATGTGGAAAATTTTGCACATTTTTTACTCGGAAAATGTGGAAAATTTTTCAAACTTTTACTCGGAAAATGTGGAAATTTTTGCAAATTTTTATTCAGAAAACATGGAAAATTTTGCAAATTTGTACATGGAAAACGTGGAAAATTGTGTAAACTTGTTCATGGAAACGTGGAAACTTTTACAAATTTGTACTCAGAAAACGTGGAAAATTGTTTAAATTTGTACATGGGAAAAGTGGAAAATTGTGCAAATCTGTATTCCGAAAATGTTGAAAATTTTTGTAAATTTCTACTCCGAAAATGGGCCCTGAGCTAACCTTATGGAAGTATTAATTTTGGATCGCCATGACTGCGTTGAATTTGCCTGACTTTTCCAGGTTTTCAAGGTCTGGAGGAGCCCTGTACACGTACAATTAGACAGAACGTGTTAATTTCGAGCACTTTGGCTTAAACATGGTTACATGGGGTCCAAATTTTAAAACTGTCTGAACGCTTTGCTAGTTTTTCTTTCGTTGAAAACTGTTGATAAAGTCTCACAAGTTAACCGGCTTTTCCAGGCATAACGGTTAGGATCGGGGAACGACCTAATGGATTTTCGGGGACAAAAACTTCATATTTGAACATATATGAGAGATAGACAAAAAGGCCGTGACCTTTTTCAAGTGCACGACTACATGTATTTTCGGTAAAAAACATTCAATTCTCGGTCGGCTTACTCGCTACTGTATAATTTTCAAAACTGAATTTCGTGACTACGCGCTAATTTCGAGATCTAAGATGCGAAGAAATAACCGTAAACGGTGGGAAAGCGGTTAGGATTTGTCACACAATTACCCTACCTGCAGCGGTGCATGACGGGAAACGCACGCTCCTATGTACTTGACCAAAAAAGGGACTTTTTTGTGGAAATTATCATAATGAGGTGGGTGGGCAAAGGGCCAGCACGCTTTATGCTTACAAAATTTACGAAAAAAAAATACATACACAAAAAAACTAACTT
The DNA here is from genome assembly GCA_034698745.1 of Megaphyllum sjaelandicum. Lineage (NCBI taxonomy): Eukaryota > Metazoa > Arthropoda > Diplopoda > Julida > Julidae > Megaphyllum > Megaphyllum sjaelandicum. Next base: position 14,517 of record JAQGBX010001838.1, on the reverse strand, counting down.
AATGATGACCGTTTAAATAGAAGGTTAAACGTAAAAATATATTATTTTCAAATTTTGGTTTTTGGTAACCCACGCATCAACATTTATATGGCTTTTCAAATAACGCGATTTCTGGGGTTTTGAAAATCACTGAACCAATGACCGAAACCTGAAATTATATTTACTAGTATGTAGGTCTACCGACGAAATTTGAAGTAATAATTTAATGCAAAAATGAGGGGAAAAAACTGCTTAATGTTTGTGAAAATAAGAAAAAAACTTTAAAAAACTTAAATAAAGGCCAATTTAGACCAAATTGCCACTCTCGGTCAGCCTACTTAAAATCTGAAAAATATTGTATCTAACATTGTTATACAAATTTGTGCAAAATCATATTGAATTCATCGGAGTGGAAATATAAGTTTTCAGACCTTCGGTGATTAAATAGCCCGTGTCAGTCAAACAAAAGTGCATTTCAACGAACAAAGAACAACATGTAGTCACGTCCAATTCACGGTTAATCAGATCTGAAATGTGTACATTTTAAAACCCCAAAAAACACCTCGCAAAATTTAATCCAATTTTATGTTCAACATTGACAGAACATCACCTACATCGAAAAATACATTAAAAAACAGCGTCACCTAAGTTGTACCGAGTGTGACGTATATTGTAGGCCTACATGTAGCACAGTTTTTTTGTTTGTTTTGGGATCGAATGAAAATTAAACACATTATCTCGAATTTCATTTATCATTTATTCATATCTGATTTTCATTCGAAGAGAGCGTCTGCAAAAAGACACCATAGTTGTGCTATCCTGGGGCTGCATAGTAAATGACGTCATCAGAATTTGACTGATGCCGTCATCATCAGAATTGCACAAATGACGTCATCATCAGAATTGCACAAATGACGTCATCATCAAAATTGCACAAATGACGTCATCAAAATTTGACTAATGCCGTCATCATCAAAATTTGACTAATGCCGTCATCGTCAGAATTTGACTAATTTAATTTGACTTAAACATTAAACAGGAAATTGTTTCTCAGTCCTAAATTTAAACAGTGATAATAGGAGCTAGAGTCGACGTATGAAATTAATGAGTGGTGTTAATTAAGGCCGCAATAAAAACACAGCTGTGTTTATTCGCACTTTCATTTTCATTTTCACTTTCACCTGAGTCAATCTTCAGCGATTAGCGCAGTCGTATAATAATCGTGTTAATTATTAAACCTAGCACCTTGCTATATACGTTATAAGCATCTCGTGTTCTTTTAATGCAAAACTAATCAACTTTATTACTAGTCTGAAGTTCATTCATGGAGCAAAAACCACATCAATTCGAACAAGGTGCATGGACAGACGTCGTTTGATTTAATTGTTTTTTTAATTAAATAATTGAATACAGTTTTCATATCTTTCGGGGAATTCCCCGTTTATAAAAAAACTTTTATATAATATCAGGGTACCCCCAGAAATTTCATTTTCAGCTTCCTTAACTTTTCCAAGTTTTAAAAAAACTTCCCTGACCAATGACAACGTGAAAAATTGACATATTGACACAGAAAAATATTTTTTTTTAAATTTACTAACGACAATTTTGAAAAATGCATGAACATTTTTAAAATGGGAAAATTTTGTATTCGGAAAATGTTTAAAATTTGTGCTCGGAAAAAATTGGAGATTTTGCAATTTTGTCCTCCGAAAATGTGAAAAATTAGTACTCGGAAAACCTATAGAGAATTTTAAAATTTTTACACGGAAAACGTGGATAATTTTGCTAATTTGTACTCCGAAAATGTTGAGACTTTTTGCAAATTTCTACTCTGAAAATGGGCCCTGAGCTAACCTTGTAGAAGTATTGATTTTGGATTGCCTCGACTGCGTTAAATTTCCCTGACTTTTTCAAAATAAACCATTCTTTTCTGACTTTTCCAAGTCATTTAAGTTCCCTGACTTTTCCAGGTTTTCCAGGTCTAGGGGAACCCTGATATACGCGTAATTAGGAAAATAGTCAACAGTGAAACGCGCATGCGTCCTTCCTCAAAAATGTAAAATAATTAAGAAGGTTTGTAAGTGGGTGCATTTCTCGTAATAGGACGTCTTTTATTGCGTCGTCCTTTCCATGCATACGTACCTTATAATTTCAAGGTAAACAACGTCAATATTTGAAACGTTCCAGGTCTACTTTCTCCGTGAAATTATGGTTTTTTTAAAAAACGGTTAAAAGGTTTTGCGTCACCCAAATGAATCCCCTCGCGACCTCCGATGTTTTTACCGAGCAGCTCTATAATTTAAAAGGAAAAATTTCGACAGTTTTCAACGAAATAAGAGGCCATTTTTCGAGGTGATTATATCCTTTAAGATCGTTCTTTTTTGCCAATAAAAATGCGCAGTTTAACACAAACATTCAGTGAATCTAATTGAAAAAATAGTAGAAATTGCATTTTTATAAATAAATAATAAATGCCGATAATACCATGTCGTGAATTTCCTTAAAAACAATCACGGCTTAACGAGACCCTTGATTGCAAAATTCGGTGAATAATTGAAATACTCAGAAGCTTCGCGAATCGCACTTTGGCAGTCGAGAAGTTTGCAAATTCGACATGCTAATTGGTTTAAAGATTTCCTTAGGATTATCCTCGTTTTCTAACCAATTAATGTAATTTGCGAACGCAACTTCACGGCTGTCTGAGTACCCCCTAATATTTAGAAAATATTTCAAATTTCGTGGAAAATAAAACACTAATTTGAAAAGTTTGAACGAAAAAGGGGAAACAACTAAAGAGTTTCAGAAAAATTTTACAAACATTTCAGAATCAATTTAAAATTCACAATTTTTAGAGAAATTGAACAAACGTTTCAGAATCAAATTAACAATTTTTAGACAAATTGAACAAACATTTCATAATCAAATTCACTATTTTTAGAAAAATTGAACCAATATTTCCAAAACTGTAGTTTTTTCAGAACACTTGAACAAACATTTCAGAAACAACTAAAAAGTTTTTAGAAAATTATACATTTCAGAAACAACTGAAGAATTTTTACAAAAATTAAACAATCATTTCAGAAACTGGAGAATTTTCAGAAAATTTAAACAAACATTTCAGAAACAATTGAAAAATTTTCAGAAAAATTAAGAACATTTGATAGAAAAATTTTAAACATCGACTATTCGACGAGGAAATTTAATTATTAAATATAATGATATATTTACAAAAAAAAATTACATTAATTGGCAGAAAATTTCAAGAAACAAATTAAAAAATTAACGCAAACTTTTAGGGAGAAAATACAGAGTAAAAAAAAAAGACTAATGTCAATTTTTACCAAACTTAAATCAAAAATTGACAATTTTCCGCGAATTTCACCATATATTCAACATGCAACTTAAATATTCAATGTAATTTTGTTGTAAATATTTCGTTATATTTAATAAAAACATTTTTAAAATTTAAAAAAAAATGGGGAAGTATTGAAAACCATCTCAATATTTCGTAAATTTAAATGCTGCTTGAGTAACTTCGCAAATTTCAACGAAAAATGTACAGTGTACCCAAAAATGTAGCTCAATTCTGAAAATAAACACGGCAATTTGTTTTCTAATATTTCCCACTTATTCTACGTTCAAACTGAACTTTTCACCCATGAACTAAATAAACGAGTCGCCGAAAACTTCGCATCTTGGTCCGAATAAAAAGGACATTTTAGCAGATGAAAAACAGATAAACAAAGTCGTAAAATTGTTTTTTAAAACGAGTGAAATCGGAAGACAATCTCCTCATTTCGCAAACGAGAGATCGTTCTAGTTCCCGTTCAATTCGGCTATTTTTAACACAAAACTAGTTTTTAGATTTAATTAAATTGCAGGAAATAAGGTTTATTGTTTCTCTACTCTGCCGTGACTGCTATTTAGACATGCAAATATTTCTCAAAATAATGCTTTTACAACTCACCACATTCCAAATTAATAATAATACTTTATGCAAATGCGTGTGTTTATATTATGCTGCACTAAATGTACATTACATTTAACGCAACTTGATGCTTAAAAGATGTTAAGGCTTGTTCGGCTTGTTCAAAAACAATGATGAGAAGTTTTCAAAATATACTAAGAAAAAATTGTGAAGTTTTGAAAAATTAGCATACAAATTTTTTAAAACTTTTGGAAATTTGTAATCGGAAAAAAGTGAGAATTTCGCATATTTGTCCTCGGAATAAGTTGAAAATGATATCTACGGTTGAAAACAGTGGAAAATTTGTATGGGAAGAGGTTTGAAATCTCGTAAATTTAACATTGCGAAAATTTTTTAAATTTGCACTCGGAAACTGTTGACAATTTCAAAAATGTATGCTCGGTAACTGTTGAAAATTTTGAATATTTGTCCTCGAAATCAGTTGAAAATTTTGCAAATTTGCACCCGGAAATTGTTGACAATTTTGAAAATTTGTGCTCGGAAACTGCAGAAATTGTTGTCTGAAATGGGTGATCATTTTGCAAATAGGCCCTGATCTAACCATTCGAAAACATTTTTTGAATGGTGACAACATTAATACGTTGAATTTCCCTGACTTTCAAAATAAGTCATTCTTCCCTGGTTTTTTCCAGACATTTTCAAGTTCCCTAACTTTTAACTCTGAATGACGTCATGATTAAGTATTTCTTTAAAAATATGTAATGTACTCGTTAATAGTGCTGTTTCTGAGATTCGGCTAAAGCTAACATCCGGTTAGCAAATACTTATTGACCCTCACTTCAAGATGAATATTTCATACATGTACAGCACTCGTAGATTTCTGAGTACCTTAACCCCCCAGTGACCCCTTCCCTCCCAACATCCAAACAAGTTTATGAAAAAGTGAAATGCCCTTGACTGTCCGACCTTGAGCATCAATCGCGATGTAGTCAAATTTCAGGTACATGTATATCATGAATGGCGAATTAGCGAGTGCTAAATCGTTGAATGGCATTTTAATTCGAGCTAAAGCGTCTATTTTTCAGCCATTTTTTGCGCATTTCAAAAGCAACAATGAACGTGTTAAAACATTTGACAAAAGCCTATTGTAAGGACGTGTGAATAAACGCGAGGGGTGAAGGGAAACTCGGCCAACGAAATTGCATTTCGATACAACAACAATTTCGATTCACCTTGAATTACGAATTAAATAGTGATTAATTGGGGGGAGGATGTGATTAATCGAACGGATATACGTTTAATTATTTAATTGTTCAGGACGCGATGTACGAGCGTTTTCATTGCCATTTTAAAAATATTAAAATGTACTTTTCACGCGTATCAAATCGATGATTTTTGCGAAATTTCGGCTTAATACGAAATTCTGATAATACGAAATGTGTTTCAGTCCCCGTCCTACATAGGGCATGAACGAATGACGTTCATTTCTTAATTCATTCAGGGTTCCCCCAGAAATTTCATTTTCAACTTCCCTGACTTTTCCAGGTTTTAAAAAAAAATTCCATGACAAATATTGACACTGGAAAATATTTTTTTAAATTTACCAAAATGGGAAAATTTTGTATTCGGAAAATGTTACAAATTTGGTTCGAAAAAAGTGGGAAATTTTGCGATTTCTTTCCTCGCAAAATGTGGAAAATTTGTACTTGGAAACTTTGAGAATTTTGAAAATTTGTACACGGAAAACGTGGACAATTTTGCAAATCTGCACTCGTAAAACGTCGAAAATTGTGTAAATTTGTACATGGAAAACGTGGAAAATGTTGCGAATATGTACTCGGAAAACGTGGACAATTTTGCAAATTTGTAGGCCTACTCGGAAAACGTGGAAATTTTTGAAAATTAATACTCAGGAAACGTGGAAAATTCTATAAATTTGTAGGCCTACATGGAAAACGTGTAAAGTTTTGCAAATTTGTACTTCGAAATTTCTACTCGGAAGATGGGCCCTGAGCTAACCATGTAAAAGTATTAATTTTGGATCACCAAGACTGCGTTGAATTTCCCTGACTTTTTCTAAATAAATCATTCTTTCCTGACTTTTCCAGGTTGTCCAGGTCTGGCAGAACCCTGCTGTAGTTGCATGGCCACGACTCTCTATCCACTCATTGACACACCCTATTGTTGGTACACGTCGTGTTGCAACCGGGTCTAACAGGTGTTAAAAATTTGTAAAAATGTGCTCAGCATCTGAACTTGTAAACGAAATGATTATTCATCGATTATAGGGACAGAAACGAGTTTTCGGAGATAAAACCAAACGACCTTCTTGAAAACTGCTCTCGTTTTCGTTCAGTAAATAGAATTAAAAATTCAGTGACCTGGGCATTAAAAGGCCATAAAACGTTATGTCCGAATGATTTCGGCGTTAGTAAAAATCCGCTAAATGCACCTAGTGATATCTCATCTACACCCTTGCACCCATTTCACGATGCCAAATTATTGAATCATGGTTGTTGTTGGGTTTTTTCTAAAAAAAATTAGAATGAAATTACAAACGAAATTAAGATATACGTTTCTGTTCGAGCGTGTTAAACATTAAAGCAACCGCTTATCAATGTACACACATTTAATTTTTTTTTAAAAATGAAAATATGAACTGCCTATAACTATGTTTTATCTTAATAAAGTATTGGCTTTTATTAAAATATGTATCACTCAAAGGGTTATGCTAGGATTACTTACGCAAAACTGATTATTTTTTTAATTTATAAAATTTATTAAAATAATTTACCTAATTATTCTAACTAAAATTTTAATAATTGTTAATTACTTCGTGGTATTACAATGTTAGTTAAAACACGTTATCTTCTTTACTCCTATTCTATTTGTATAGTAACGAGCTTATAAATCGTGGAATTTACTAAATGTAAATTTACTGTGTAAAACTTACTAACTTTGATTAATTTTGTACCTACAATTTAAAATACTGACTGCAATAGACAACGCATATAATTGAAATACACTAAAACCTGTTAAGAGTGACCACCAAAAAACAATTCTATGTCGGTCACTGTACACAGGTGGTCACTATACCAAGAATGCCCGAATTAAATTAAAATAATGAACATGTACACTGCCCTTGTACGTGACTATTGACAATGTAAAAATGGCAAAAAAAGACAACACACACTGGTCACTGCACACAACGGACAAGTTGTCACTGGTCACTATACAGAGAATTTTTATCAAGGAAATGTACGCTAGAAAAAACAAAACACTAAAAAATGGTCAACATAAGCAGGTGGTCACCATTCAAAGGTGGTCACTTTTCCAGGTTTCACTGCATCACTCGAACGTTCGTTTATTTTAGTTTGTTAACAACTAACCTGTTAACATTTCTATTAAAAAAATTTCAGCCTGTACAAATTTTTGAGATTTCTCTCATCTGTCCCTATCTTTGAAGCCAGAAAATGATGGCTTTTAAAGACCAAATTTGTTTTAACATTTACACACAAAAAGCATTTTGAGCAACATAATGGTTTAATAATCAGCCAAAACTAGCAGCATAATAACTCATAAACCAAATTTCGGTAAGACTAATAATGGCGCACCTGTTGAGAGGCCATCATTTAAATTTCCCAAAAAGGAAAAAGGGGTGAACGAAACTCGCGATGGCGTAAATTAAGTTAATTATATTATCCGTTAATTATTAATTTTTTAATTATCCTCCATTGCGAGGGAAATAGGACGAATGCTGCGTTTAATTTGTCTGGAAAAAGTCCTCAATTTTAATGATTTAATTCGTTAAAGGTGCACCAACCTCCGAATAATAATAATTCACAAACAAAATTAATAAGTGAAATATCCTGCTAATTTTCATTAATTAAAGAATAATGACTATAACGTTCGTCAACGTGTAATTGAACGTGTAATTGTCGCCATCTTGGCAGTGACAAAAATAATTTTTAAAAGTGTTTGCGATTAATCAACTTCAAAAATATGACCAATATATGAAGATACGCATATACAGTCGAACCTCGTTAATACGAATCTACAGAGACGTTCAAAAGCTGCCCAGGTAATATTGAATATTTTGAAAAATTTACTAATGCAAATTGTGAAAAAATTCTTAAAATTAACATAGGAAAATTGTGGTTGGAAATTATCAAAATAAACATAAAAACATTTTTTAATTTTACAAAATTAGCATGACTAATGTATGAAAATGTTATAAATTTGTATTCGATACATGATGAAAGTTTTGAAAATTTGTACTCAAAAAGGATGGAAATTTTGCAAATTTGAACTCAGAAAAGGTTGAGAATATCGCAAATTTGTTCTCGGGATTTTTTAAGAAAATTTTACAACTCTCTACTCGAAAACAATTTAAAATTGTGAAAATTTGTCATTTTAAATCTTTGCAAATTATAGTATAAATTTTGCAAAGTTGTCCTTGGAATAGGTAAATTTTTTTGTAAATATACCTAACCACGGGAAGCATTAATTCTGGATTGTGACAACATTTTAAACGTTGAATTTTCAAGTCATTTTCAAGTTTCCTGACTTTGCCAGACATTTTCAAGTTTCCTGACTTTGCCAGACATTTTCAATTTCCCTAAGTTTCCCAGGTTTTTTAGGTCTGGGCTCACACTGTTCATGAGTTCCAAGATGGCGGAGAATAGCCCGGTAAGCTCCATAGATGGCGCAGTTAGCGTGTAAGTTAACATTTTCTCAAAACTAGTTAACGGAAATGACAGCCCATGAGCAAAACAATTTGTGTATTATTTTTTTATCTGGTGTAGGAAGAAGAGATCCCCCCCCCCCATGAAGTGATTCGGATGAAACGAGCAATTAACGAGACGGTGTCAAAATAACATTCCTTCTCAGGCAGTTGCATTATTGTTTCGCCAAATAGCCGCCAGGGGATTAGCGGTTCAGGTGTAAACGAACTACCTTACCCCTTACCCCTTTTGCCACAATGCATTCAAGTTACTTGAATGTACTTCGTCCCCGTTTGAAACCAGAAGAAAAACATTCCTAAACGGTAAAAAAGTTTACAAAGTCAGCGCAACCTACGCAATACTTCCGGTTTAAATTTCCCCAGCATCCGCCAATGCCTGCAGGTGGCGCGCATAGCGATTTTAAATGCATCGCCACCTCATTAAGAAGAACTCGCTTTATACGAATTCGTCATATGTATGCATGAGCTTATTTTTATTCCATTTTTAGGGTATCGATGAATAACGTTAATTTATTCGTTTAAGACGAATTCCAAATTCGGATATTACGAATTCCTCGCCTAAAACGAATGAATTTTCGAGTTCCCGAGCATACAAAGGTAGGTATGACGGGGAATTCCCCGAGTAAAAGTTGTACCACCATCCATCCCATTCATATAGGTACGTGGGGTAAAGGATTTCACACAAACTTCGATGAAACTTTTGTTCTTAATGTTGAAGTCACGTTGTGTCTGACTTAAGTGACTTTCGATAATACGACAGAGTTCCCCCAGAAATTTTACATTTAACTTCCCTGACTTTTTCAGGTTTTTCAACAGTTCTCTGACCGATGACAATGTTAAAATTGACATATGCCATTGTTATCCACGAATTTGCAAAACTTACACGTGACAAATTTCAATATTTAAAAAAAAATTAATTTTACAAATTTGTTCTGGAAACTTTTGCATTTATTTTTTTAAATTTCGCCTTGTCGCAGATTTGATGGAATCTGCTGACAATTTTTCAAATTTGTATTTGATAAAATTTTAAAAAGTGGTAACCAAGTAAAGCATTAATTTTGGATTGTGACAACCTTAATACGTTGAATTTCCCCGACATTTACAAAATAAGTCATTCTTCCCTGACTTTTCCAGGGAACCAACTTCCCACGAAAGTTTCTGGAATCAGATTTCGAAATATGCATTCGTCCACCAAATTTCATTGGTCATACTACAGTAAAATCTGGAAAGGTGACCACCTTGGAATGTTGACCACTTTTTAGTGTTTTGTTTTTTTCTAATGGTCATTTCCTTCATAAAAATTCTTTGTATAGTGACCAGTGTGTGTTGTCTTTTTTGCAATTTTTACATTGTCAATGTACATGTACCTTATAAAGTGACCAGATAACAATGAGTCACCTTACATCCTGCTTTAACCCCAGTGGTTCTCAAATAATTCAGTCAATCGTGTTATTCAGATCGAAAAAAATCACTGAAAGCATGATCATAAGAAGCAAAAAGCATTTAAAACGAGGAAAACTATTTTTTACATTTTTTTTACATATTTTTTACATATAGTATATATATATATATACTATATGTAATTCATATGGACATGATAATTCTGTACTTTTTTGGTCTTGTGGTTTTTTACTACGTGTATTACAGTCTACATGTATAAGTACAGTGTACATGTTCATTATAATTTAATTCAGGCATTCTTTGTTTAGTGACCACCTGTGTACAGTGACCAACATAGCATTTTTTATGGTAACTTTTAAAGGTTTTATTGTATACATTTTTCCAAAAAAATTCATCGGTCATACTAAATGTACATTGTGTTTGGGAATTCCCAAATTGGTGTCTGAGTGTCAAAATGGCGACAGAGATAAGTACTTGTAGATTAGGTAACGGCGCTCTGCACAACGCCCCTCCCTTAATTTGCTTAATGATCTTCAATTGATCCCCATCTGGATTCGGACGCCTCGAAACATGAAAATAATCATGATCGAAACGTGAATAAGAATAAAAAAGACGGGTAAAGTCACTATAAAGTGCATAAACCTGCTCCACGCAGGAGTACACTGCACTCCTTATGCAAATTAACGTGAAATTTGAACGATATATTCGAGCGAGTACATCAAACTTAAAGGCGAGTCCGCGCCCAAATTAGCCTTTGGCGTTAAAAAAAATACCTCAATTTATTCAATTTTTTTCTGACTAATGAAATGTACGAACTAGAAAAGTGCGTTGATCTTGCCCCCTAATAATAATAATAATAATGATAATAATACGGGAGCATATTCTATTGCTCACCATTTGAGTCATCGGCTAATGTACTTGAACAGCCCTGCTTTCTATTTCACACAACGTCCTGTTTGCTCATAACAAAAGCATTTTAGGGCAATTTATAACGAGGAACTTAATATTGAATTGCTCGGAAAAGTCGAGTAAATCTTCCGAGCTACATAAAATTACTTTTCAAAATTTCAAGTTCAAACATTCTAAAAAAAAAATCAAATAATTCGAACAAAAGCAGGGTTCCCCCAGAAATTTCATTTTCAACTTCCCTGACCTTTTCAGGTTTAAAAAAAAAAATTCCCTGACCAATGACAACGTGAAAAATTTACATATTATCCAAAATTGACACCGGAAAATATTTTTTTTAAATTTACTAACGACAATTTTTAAAATTAACGTAGAATTTGTTTTTGGGGAAAATGGTGAAATTTTATATTGGGAAAATGTTAAAAATTTGTGCTCGGAAAAATTGGGAAATTTTGCAATTTTGTCCTCGGAAAATGTGAAAAATTTGTACTCTAAAACTCAGAAAATTTTGAAAATTTGTACATGGAAAACGTAGACAATTTGGCTAATTTGTACATGGAAAACGTTAGACGTGGACAATTTTGTTAATTTGTACTCGGAAAACGTGGTAAATTTTGCAAATTTGTACTCGGAAAACGTGATAAACTTTTTAAAATTTGTAGTAGGAAAATTTCGCAAATTTTTTCACAGAAAACGTGCAAAACATCGCAAATTTGTATTCAGATAACGTGGAAAATATTGTAAAATAATACTCAGAAAACGTGGAAAATTTTGTAAATTTGTACATGGAAAACGTGGAAAATTTTCAAATCTGTACTCCGAAAATGTGGAAAATTTTGCAAATTTCTACTCTGAAAATGGGCCCTGAGCTAACCTCGTAGAAGTATTAATCGACGAGCGCTATGACTGCATCGAATTCCCCCGACTTTTTTCAAAATAAACCAATCTTCCCTGACTTTTCCAGGTTTTCCATGTCTGGGGAAACCCTAGCTGCTGTATAAACAGTGTGTCGATTTTGCAACGAACAAGTTTTAAGAAAGTTATTGAATCCGCCAAGGCGACACTAATAAGTACGTACAAAGTAATTCTTACTATCATTTACTGATATCAGTCGTTGCTTCGGAAATGTCCCCATTGTTTTTGGTATATTTCCAGTATCCTGGTTGCGTTTGCAGAAACCTATGGGTTATAGGCTTAATTATTTGTGTCTGATAAGTACCTCTCCTAATCAGATCCTGTTAGACCAGGAACCATTTGTGAGGTTTCTTCGGTTGTCAGTCGATCGTTATTAAATGCGATGATGCGTAATCTCATCAACTAAACAAGGTTCGTAAATACGTTAGCTAATTCTATCGCCTTGGCACTTCGTCAACTCGCGTTTAGGTCAACGTAATCGCGCCACATCTAAAAAAAGATCGTTGATATAGCTAGTGTTAATCAGCACATTTGCCTTTTTTTTATTTTATCAAATTTGGCATTTACACGGTTCACGCTTAAATCATCGGTATAAAGGAAATAAGCTCGCGAAACCCTCCTTAAAACTACTCGAATACCCGCGATGTCAAAGTTTTTAGAATTTATTCGCATCCTTGGGCTATTTACGAGTATGTTCGAAACATTAAAAAAAAGTTACGGTTACAAAATTCCTCCGATTTAATTTTGTTATAATAAACTAACACGTGCGAGCATCGAAAACCAATGCGACAGGTTTTAGCAGACGATTCAATTTTTTTTTAATTTTAGAGGAGAACAACCTACATGTAAAACGAGAATATGTCCCGACAATGTTAGCATTGTAGGAAGGCCTATTTGATTATTATAAACTACATTAAAATCTGTTAAGAGTGACCACAAAAAAAATGCTATGTTCGACACTGTACGCAGGTGGTCACTATACAAAGAATGGCTGAATAAAATTAAAATAATGAACATGTACACTGCACTTATACATGTAGATTGTAATAAATGTAGGCCCTATAGTAAAAAACCACAAAATCAAAAAGTACAGAATCATCATTTCCAAGGGTTAAAGCAAGATGTTACGTGACTCATCCGTTATCTGGTAACTTTTTAAGGTACATATTGGCAATGTAAAAATTGCAAAAAAGACAACACACACTGGTCACTGTACACAATAGACAAGTGGTCACTGGTCACTATACAGAGAATTTTTATGAAGGAAATATACACTAAAAAAAACCATAAACTAAAAATTGGTCAACACAAACAGGTGGTCACTTTTCCAGTGATTGTCGCAAATTTCGCAACGTGATGAAAATGCGGAAATTACATCGGGAATATTTTTGGGCATAGATAAAAGAAAGTATTTGGACATAATGGTGCACAAGTACAAAAATAAATTATCAAAAAATATGTTAATATAGGCCTACAACGAATGAAGCTTATCAATCCCTTAAAACTATTCATATACGCTCGTATGTTTTAAAAGGAAATTTATACCATAATTAATTTACAAAAAATTAAAAATTGGATGGCCACAAAGTATTTGGACGGTTACAATACTGTAATTATTAATACCGGTATTTTGAATGAAGTTCATTGGCTATAATGACGTTTAACTTTTTTCCCATAAAATAAACCAAAATTTGTAAAACATTATAATGCTTTAAAAAATTTGCTAAATTTAAGGTTAACTCTGTTTTTAAACCAATAAATACAAGTTTTGCACACAAGTGATTTCACGACTGGAAAAATTGCCATCTGATGAGTACCCCCTATAGCCCGGCCGCAATATCCAATTGACTTAAAATTCAAAATACAGTATGTAAAAAAAATTAATCAAGATGAGAAATTTAAAAAATAACTCGCGCCATGTACATAATGCTTTTTTCTTTGTGCAATAGTGAAGTATTCAATGATTTACTTTTTTAAAGAAAATGTTGTAGTAAATATAGATGTATGCGAGGAAAAGGGAACGTGAAGCTTCACGCTAAAATTATTATAATTTTCATAAAATCATTACATTAATTTAAAAAAAAATGTTGAATGTAGCTCGCGGGCCTGTCGTGTGCATCAAACTTAAATTTCCCAGATTTAATTGACGAAAAACAAGGTTAATTAAGGAGAACAATAGAAAGTGCGCTACGAAATCTTGTACAATGTAGTAGTTTTTGGTATGACGCATCCATACATATGCGGAAAGCAGCGGTCAATTAAGCTGTTGCACCAAAAACATGTAAATAACGAATGCGCCTTAAAAGCTCGTACAATTGTACACGTTTAATGAGACAATTTAGTAATATGCACACATGATGGCAATGACGCATTAACCATAATTTCTCCGACATAATAAACTACGGTAAAACCTAGAAAAGTGACCACCTGTTTATGTTGACCACTTTTTAGTGTTTTGTTTTTTCTAGTGTACATTTCCTTCATAAAGATTCTCCGTATAGTGACCACCTGTCTATTGAGTACAGTGACCAGTGTGTGTTGTCTTTTTTGCAATTTTTACATTGCAAATCTACCTTAAAAAGTGACCAGTTAACGGATGAGTCACGTTACATCTTGCTTTAACCCTTGGACATGATGATTCTGT
>JAQGBX010001837.1:0-22824 GCA_034698745.1 Megaphyllum sjaelandicum | reverse complement strand
GACCAGACTAATTAGTCTGATTTAAATTGAATGATGATCCCCTCTGCCACATGGTACTACGTACTGACTGCAGAGTAGAGAATAGAATAGAATAGAATAGAAGCATCCAAAGTACGTAAAATTATCCCAAGCCGATTAATTTTTGTAAAGTTTTAAAACATCTCAAACATATGTTCGAGCGTCTTTTAGCATTATTTTTATCCACAATTTTTGACTAGGTATGTAAAGATTTTCCTTTTTTTATACATCAGCGCGCCAAGGTGAAATTGTCAACTAGAGAAATGGGATGTAGGAAGTAGAAGAATAAGAAGAAGAAGAATTTTATCGCTAAATCCCAAATAACAACGACCAAAAAAAAAACGTGATGGGCATTTGCAATCCTGCGTGTAATAAGACCATCGAAACGGAATCATATTTCCAATATATTTACCTGCATCTGATAAATAAAAAAATATAAAACAACGTAGGATTAGGTCGGGAAAAAAGATGAAGAAGAAACCGGATTCATCTGCATTCAGAGGAGGAATCGAGTGAAAAAAGATATAAAAAACAACAAGAAAATACAAAGCCAAAAGGCTCGAAAACACACGCAAAAAAACTCCAAAAGTTGGATATTCTAGCTGCCATTCTTTACACGAACAAAAAAAGCATCTAGATCAAGTAGATTATTGGAAGATCCACAAAAAATTTTAAACTATAGCTACACATTTTATCCTAGTTGTAAGGTGAATTTGTGTACACGACGTCACATTTCGTAATACACTAGTATTTAATAATGGCGAATTCGACTCACCCAAAAAGTGTACACCGGGTGTAGCTACATTAAGGTGAGGCATAAGTCTGTAAAGTCTTCTTGCGCCTGCTATCTGCAATAGTGCCGATTAAACAGAATTATGCCCCACCTTGTATAGCCTACACCTGGTGCACGTGGGTGTACACTTTTGGGTGAGTCGAATTCGCCATTAGATTTCTACAGATGATGACGTCATTTGGTAAAAGGTGTGACGATGACGCTGTTCGTTATACATGTACTAGCGATAAATCCTGGCGTTGCCCTGGGAAAATTAAAGAAATCATAAACATTGACATAAGTAATGGCGTAGTTTCTGAATGACTCTTAAGTCACACGCACATCTTTTTAGATTGGCCCCTAAGTCCCACAGACGTCTTTTTGATTGACCCCTAAGACACACGCAAGCCTTTTTTGAACGCGGCCCCTAAGTCATGCACGCAAACGTCCTTTTTGAACGGCCCCTATCTAAGCCACACACAAGTTTTTTTTATTGGCCCCTAAACCACACACACACACGTTCTTTTTAAACGACCCCTAAGTCACATAAACGTCTTTTTGTAGGGCCCCTAAGTCACAAATACGACCTTTTTGTACGGCCCCTAAGTCACACAATCACATCATTTTTGAATGGCCCATAAGTCACACAAATGTTTTTTTTAATGGCCCATGAGTAACACAATTACGTCCTTTTTAAATGGCCCATAAGTCACACAATTACGACCTTTTTGAATGGCCCCTAAATCACACAAACCTTTTTAAATGGCCTTTAAAGCCACACACACGTCCTTTTTGAGTGACCCCTAAACCACACACACACGTCCTTTTTGAGTGACCCCTAAGTCACACAATTACGTCCTTTTTGAATGGCCCCTAAATGATAAAATCACACACGTCCTTTTTGAATGGTCCCTAAGTCACACACGTCCTTTTTGAATGGTCCCTAAGTCACACAAACGTTCTTTTTGAATGGCCCCTAAGTCACACAATTACGTCCTTTTTAAATGGCCCCTAAATCAGACACGTCCTTTTTGAATGGCCTCTAAGCCACACACGCGTTCTTTTTAAGTGACCCCTAAGCCACACACACACGTCCTTTTTGAATGGCCCCTGCCCACACACACACTACCACACGTTTTCTTTTTTACATATATATTGATAGTTTTGATAATGACGTCATTCATTAAACATTCTGATACTGACGTCATCTTTTTAAATCTACGAGGGCCTCATTTATTAAATTACGATGCTGACTCTTTTGGCAATTTTAACATCAATTAAGCCATTTCAACAAATGGTTGCGTAGCCATTTTCTCCTTCAAATTTTCCCCCAATTTCTGGTTGAGTTTCACTTGTCCTCGTCTTATTTCTTTTTCTTTCTACTTCCGTTATTATACTTCTTCTATGTCTTAGGATATAATGGCCGCACATCGATTTCTCCTAAGTTTTATTTGCCATTTTTATATACATTTTTGTCTCGCGCAGCGTTACATTTTGTCTTTTCGTAATAATAACTGTTTTATTACTTCATATAGACGAAAGCATATTTTATACGAAACCTTTAAGGTTTTTATGTCCTTAGAAGCTATTTTATATCGCTTTCTCTGAAATCCCAAACTCGAAATCTTTGCCGGAAACTGTCTCTGCTTCGTTTGCATAGTCCACTTCCAACTCGGATTTTTCATTACTTTTTTTTTTCATAAAACTTTGATGATTTTGTGGCTTTTTTAATACCAGAAATCCAATGTTTTTACATTGTTTTTATTCACTGGCACTAATCTAAAAACATCTTTGTAAATTTTTAGGAAAGTAATTTTTATACGGGTTCTGAGAGTTACGTGTAAAATGTTAGTTTTGTTGGTTACCGGAACATCTGGAGGGTCGTCCATGAAGTTGGGGGTACAAATCAAGTTTCTATTTTTTTTTTAATTTTTCTAAAATTTTTTATCGTTTTTGAACTTTATAAAAAAATTAAATTAAAAATTAAAAAAAATAGTTTACATTTAAAAATTAGTTCATTTGTTTTGCATTTAATATTTATTCCAATTTGTTTGTAAATTGGCTTTATTTTTTATTTTTGATAAAATACATGCGTTTTAATTTAATAACTTTTCCAAATGAATAAAATATTTAATTTATTAATATGCATGTTTAAATTTTTATAAATTAAAAACAAAAATTGGTCGAATTTATTTTTAGAAATGAAACAAAAAATACAATCGAAAATATTTATGGAAATTAAAATATATATCGTAATTTATAACATGAAATCTAAAGAAATTTGTTTTCGTTAAAATATAATTATAAATTAAACAAAGTTTTGCTCAAATTGAAAATGCATGATCAAAGTTTTTTAGTACATCTACTTTAATTATTTTAAATAATAATTATCCTAAAGTATACCGGTATTTTTTTAACTTGTTATGCTTTTATTTTTGGTATAAACATATTTTAAAACCAGATTGCATATCTATTTATACGATTTAAACAAATTCCAGGCATATATTCAAATTAAAAACATACATTTGTAACAAAAAATAATCACCAACTTTTTCACTTTTTTACTTTTCAACTTTTCAACTTTTAAACTTTTCAACCATTTAACTTATGCTTTTTTTTTAAAACCAGATTTCATATATATCTATTTATACGATTTAAACAAATTTCAGGCATATATTCAAATTAAAAACATACATTCGTAACAAAAAAAAAGAATTAACTTTTTTCACGTATAAATTTAGTGTTAAAAATTATAAACTAATTTTTTCTTTCGATTGATGTTTTTTTTTTATTTTTTATTTAATCATTTAAGTGATACATTAAAACTTTACTGAAAATAATACGACCTAAACTAAAACGCCCGATAAATGTTTCAAAGATATCTTCGCACTTATCAATTTTTTTTTATTACCTGACCATCTTTTGTTTTTCATTGTATTGTTTTTCATTTTTGGACTTTTCATGTTTATACATTTAAGAAACAACTTAATGGCTTCTTGGCCTCGAGCGTAAAATTTTAACGTCATTTTTATCGTGGAATTTGTCCGGTCATCGTTGATCGATACTGGACACGACTTAGCTTAACTTTAAACCTCTTAAATGACGAAAACTTTAGGCATAAAACAAGAAATCTCGCTCCGAATTTAGCTTTTATCTTTCATGCTCTTCGCACTTTTACAACCATCTCGATGCTTTTCTTTGAAAATGAGCAACAAAAGGTTACCAGAAAATCGCTTAAAATTCTGGAAATCCCACTGCGGATGTTTTCCGTAAACATTAACAAATTGGTGTATTCATCCGATACAAGGGATAGCCTACTTTCCTCCCATGGCACATTGAAAATTTTGCGAAAAAAGACGCCTGAGTACAGCTACATCTAAGGCGCAGAGTAAATTTGGACGTCAATCATTAAAATGTGGATGATGACGTCATCAGAATTTCTTTAAATATCATCATCATCAAATTATGATGATTTAGCTTATGATTATGATGATGACGCCATTATTGTAAAGAAACAAATGACGTCATTGCAATATAACGAAGTGACGTCATTACATTTTAACAAAGTGACGTCATTACATTTGAACAAAGTCATGCAATTGCATTTTAACATAGTGACGATATCACTTTATAACACAGCGACGTCATTGCATTTTATCAAAGTGACGTCATTGCATTTTAATAAAGTGACGTCCTTGCATTTCAACAAAGTGACGTCATTGAATTTTAACGAAGTGACGTCATTGCATTTTAACAAAGTGACGTCATAACATTTCAACAAAGTGATGTCATTACCTTATAACAAAGTGACGTCATCGCATTTTAACAAAGTGCAGTCATTGCATTTTAACACAGTGAGGTCAATTTAAATTTAACGAAATAGCGTCATGGCGTCATCAATGTTTTAAATGCCATTTTTAAATATTAAAAACGTAAATTGGATCTTGTAAAAATATTTAAAAATGTAGATTGGATTTAAAAAATATTTAATAATGTATAATGAACTGAAATCTGATAACATGTACGTGGAATCAATTCGCCAAACCCCCATATGAAAGTTTAACCAAACATCATTAGAATGATCCCAAAGAGTATTGACATCCCAAAAGCCAGAATTGAAAATCTGATCAGCTACACGCAGTAAGTCCACAAGAAATTGCTAAATTTAATAAAAAAAAAGTGTGGAAAACAAGCTGGGAGTATAAAACTAGCAACTTTAATCCTCGATGGCGTTGCATGGCAGTTGGCAAAGATTTTATGACAAGCGGGAAAAGATATTGAAGTTTGCGTGTCTGCCATCTCAACCAGAGCCATAAAACGATGCGAGATTTTCAGACAAACAAAAGAAAATCAACTTATGTTTTATATAGGACTCGAGTTTTGCTGGAAATAATGGCGTTGCTTTACTGTTCTCGCGTGTTTACATTGCAGAGTATCGCACGGGATAACAGACATGATTGGATGAACGAAAATGTAAACAAGAAGAAAGCTGAGGGATTATTTCCTAGCTTTCATAGAGGATACAACCTATATAGTTTTCGACAAATTTAATTCGGATTTCTCCTTTAAACCTCTTCGTTTTTCTGAAGATACGATAGGACCACCTTCCAAATCGTTGTCATAAAGAAACAATGGATGAAATAATCGATACCGGTGACATTTTGACTTAAGTGGAAACTAAGTATGGCAAGAGTTGACGAAGGGTCAATATGAAGCGTGAATGTCCTTAACAACTTCATACAACCAGTTTGATCGAGAGGATGGAGTTTTCATTATATTGTCTTGAAACAAACATTACTATTAAAAACAAATGAAATTTTGGTGGATAGGACATCAGTATTTGACACTTGAAAAACTGACTAAATGGCAGTCGTGCAAGTCAGAATGTAAACGAGTAAAAATAAAACCTAAGAATAATTGTATGAAATTTGGGTGGGGATGACATCAGTATTTCACATTTGCAAAACTGGTCCATTTTATTGACCAAATGACAGTTGTGCAAGTCTGAATGTGAACGAGTCAAAAATCCAGTTAAAAACAAAAAGTAATAAATGAAATGAAATTTGTCAAAACATGAAATGTGCATTATTTATCAGTAGTGAAATCAAGACATTTTCATTGTAATTTTCATTGAAGGACATTTTGTCCTTTATGATATGTCAAAGCATGAACTCAAGAAGTACTGGAGTGCCATCAGCTTACGTACTTAACATTGAATAATAAAATCCCAGGTAAAAATAAATATTTTTTTCTAAGCTCAGATAAATATTAATATTTTGTCTTAGAGCATCAGCGTCTACATTTGAAATACGTCTACACGATTAAACAATTGAAAACAATTACACAAATGATATTTTTAATTTTAGAAAAAATCAAAAATCTTATGATTCAAAATTTACTATTTATGACATTTTAAAAGAAATATCCACATTAAACACAAACAAAATCTGTCACAATTTGCAAGAATGGCCATGCATTCTGAACGTAAAAGTAGAGCTAACGAGATTTTTTTTACAGAAAATTCAATTTAAGAAAGAAAATGGTACTAAAAACTAGTTTAAAAAAGGCAGAAACTTGCATTAAGATATCATACGCAATAGGATATGCGATTATTTTCTTAAAACCAAAAGAAAAGTATGAAAATGGTAAAAGTAGGAAAAAATAAATTAAGCATAAATTATAAATGTGAAAGTAATGCAAGCAATAAATTCTTTACAAAAGATCCACTTCATCAAGATAACTTGTGCAACTAAAAATGCATAAACACCATTTGTAGTAATATATAACATCTTGATTTCGACTGTATTGTCTGAAATGATGCTGATGTGTTCGCAGTGATGAACCGAACTCTAAAACGCTTACTAAGTTAAAAATCTAGAGTTGAACATTAACTCGATCCTTAGTGTCTATATAAATCGTTTTTCTTCATGTGTGGCGATCCACAGTGACATTTTACGACCAATTTTCAATGAAATAGACGTCTAGGAAAATGGACTAGTCCAGCGCAATTTCAGAACGCAGAACCCTGGACCACCCCTTTATTTCACCAAACACCCCTACAACGATGCTTCACCTAGCACTAGCCACAATGGTCGGTTCCCATTGAGGAAAAATGGACTCGTCCATGCTATGCGGGGAAGCACCAAACTACCTTCCCTCCCTGCTGAGGCTCGTTTTCTCGCAGTTACTCTTTATTTAGTGACAGAATTACGATTGTGGTTTTTCAATAAAAGGGACTCCGTCAGCCAGTGGATCTTAATGAGTTTTTGTTTTCTGTTCGGCGTGGTTTCTTCCCACCATTCTGGCTCAATTATCTCGAGAAGCGCTTTAAGAAAACACACCCAAGCAAAAATTGATTAAAAAATACGAAACTTTTATCACGTCCAATCTTTGACAGTAAATCTACTTTCGCTACTAGTCTCAATTACCAGAAGAGTCGATAGGACTAAGGTGTTGCAACTTAAAGGAAGATGTTGCTGAAAAAACAACTTCACAAGAAACGTATCTCCAGGGGAAGATAAAGATGGATACCAACCCTCTCTGATTATCGTGTTTTTTTAAGGAATGATTTTAATCTACCGAATTTACTTAGCCGCAATTATCACACTTCACAGATGTACATAGACATTGCAAGTTACAAATTTCCAATTATTTGGTAAGGCGAATTCATTGAGTTTGGATAATTTTTTATCATCTAAATGTCAATGAAAAGAGTCTGATATTATTTAATTATTTGAAATTCTTCAGATCATGTACTTTTAAATACACTATCATAAGAATCTAACATTAAGCATGAATTCAGCTCTAACTTTTCATGGAGAATTTTCAAAGATAGTTTGATCATATGATTAAATAATTTAAAGGAAACCTTTTTGACATTGGACAACGAAAGTGTATGCATGTAAAAGTCAATGTTTTTCATATTAAACGTTAATTTAAAGTTCATATAAAACATTTTTTTATTTTGAGATTATCCCATTAAGTGTAAACTTGAGCTAAGATGATATGACAACACTGTCATTTAGCCAAGACTCAGATGTGTCGTTTCTTTTAATATAACTTCGTCTTAAGCCATAAAAATACAGTTTTTAGTCGTGTCATTTTAAAACGAAAATGCGAATCCAACCTCATTTTCGTTTTTTATAAAAAACGCAAAAATATTATAAAATTCTTCTTTTAACATGCAAATACCACATGGCTGACAAAAACAAAATATCACGATGAATTTTTTTTTCCAAATATTAGACTAATCACGAATCAAAATATACTTTTAAAAACTCGTTTTAGCAAGCATAACATTAATCACAAAATAAAACATTATGAAAATCTAGTTTTAATAAACATCACATCATTCGTAAAACAATTCATACCCACAAAAATCTTCTTTTACCATAAACATTACACACAAACCAAAATATTAAAATCTACGTTTGCTATATATACCACATGTTTTGAAAAAAAATATTTATAAAAATAATCTTCATTTACCAAACAAAACATTAGGCCTACTCACAAACCAAAATATCAAAATCTACTTTTACCAAACATCACATCATTCGTAAAACAATTAATACCCACAAAAATCTTCTTTTACTAAACATTACTCCTAAACCAAAATATTAAAATCGACCTTTGCTACATATCACATGTTTCTAAAAACAAAATATTTATAAAAATAATTTTCTTTTACCAAGCTAGACATTAGGCCTACTCCCAAAACCAAAATATTATCAAAATCTACTTTTACCAAACATCACATCATTCGTAAAACAATTAATACCAACAAAAATCTTCTTTTACTAAACATTACTCCTAAAGCAAAATATTATTAAAATCTACCTTTGCTATATATATATCACATGTTTCAGAAAACAAAATATTTATAAAAATAATTTTTGTTTACCAACAAAACATTAGGCCTACTCCCAAACCAAAATATTATCAAAATCTACTTTTACCAAACTTCACATCATTCTTGAAACAAAACATTTACAAAAATCTTCTTTTATTAGACAAAAACATTACCCCTAAACCAAAATATTATCAAAATCTACTTTTACTAAACATTACATCATTCTTGCAACAAAACATTCACAAAAATCTTCTTTTATCAGACAAAAACATTACCCCCAAACCAAAACATTATCAAAATCTACTTTTACCAAACAAAACATCATTCTTGAAACAATTAAATATCCACAAAAATCTTTTATTATCAAACAAAACATTTCGTACTAACCAAAATAAAAAAAATACAAAAATGTACTTTTAGCAAATATCACGTTACACAAAATGTGCAAAAATAACACGTTATAGTCACAAAACAAAACAACCACCATTAAAATCCCCTTTTTACCAAATAACACATTACTTATGAACAAGATACGTCTTAAAAGCTCGAGTAAAACCAAAAAGCTCTAGTTTCACGAAAACTGTTGGCTTATCAATGCCAATCAAAAAGAAGAAAAAAATGGCGAAAGTGGTGTTTGTGTCTCCCTTCCACCATTTACGAGACATGTAAGAAGACGCTTTCATCTCGGTGAACATAAATAATAATTGAATATGTGGAAGAAGTTGATGGCGTCTCAGTTTACAACTGCCACCTTCCTCGCACTTTTGCATAAAATGCAAATTTCGTCTAATTAGGTGGCGGCTCGCGTTGCGCTGATCACTCTTCTCATATCGCACCCCACTTTTATGCTTTTATTCATCCCAATTCAACCCTCCTCAATCCCGCAATATTTGCCAAAGCAAATTAAGATTAAGGGGATGCGAAAAATTGACGAAGATTCACCCACCCTAAATTGAGATCTTCTTAGGGCGATAGTATGACACTCCTCAACACGAATTTGGCAGTTGAGACGTGGTGGCGCTGCATCCAAAAATTTATGGATTTTCAATATATTTTGGAAAAATGATACACTTTTCTGTAAAATCCAATATGAATTTTTAAAAAAAAAGTATCTAATAAATTATACGTTTTAGTCCAAATTCACAATCTCTAATTAAAAAACCAGAATTTGGAGGTACTTCTAAGACGAATTTGGCAGTTTAAAGGTTCTGGTGCTGTCATCAATAAAATATGAAATTAGGTATTTAAATTGCGTACAAAAATTAATATTTTTACGAGAATTTGCGGTAAATTTCCTTTAAAAGAAAAGAAAAGTATCATTAAGAAAATGTATCTACTCCTGAGTTCAACTCAAAACCTTTTTTTTTGTTACATTTTCTATATATACCGTATTTTTATTGTCTGCATTTGAAATAAAAAATAAAAAAAATTGAAATATTTGATTTATAAAGATTGATATGATGATTAACAACAACAAACATTCGTTCGTTTCAAAATGGATAGTACAGTAAAACCTGGAAAAGTGACCACCTTTGAATGGTGGCACCTGTTTATGTTGACCACTTTGTAGTGTATTGCTTTTTTCTAGCATACATTTCCTTCATAAAAATTCTCGGTATAGTGACCACCTGTCTATTGTGTACAGTGACCAGTGCGTGTTGTCTTTTTCGGAATTTTAACATTGATAATGTACCTTAAAAAGTGACCAGATAACAGAAGAGTGTCGTTAACATCTTGCTTTAACGTGATGATTCTGTACTTTTTTTGGTTTTGTGGGTTTTTTTCAACGTGTTTTACAGTCTTCATGTCATTATTTTAATTTAATTTAGGCATGCTTTGTATAGTGACCACCTGTGTACAGTGACAAACATAGCATGTTTTTTGGTGGTCACTCTTAACAGGTTTTTACTGTATTTTAGAAACCTTTCCCAAATATATTTTCGGCCTATCGAGGATGTATTTTCAGGCGCCATATTGTTTTTAATTCCTAAATTTATGAGTGAGTGTCGTTGGCATAATTTAGGTATCTTCTTCTAATATGAATTTATGAGCCTAGTTCGCTAATCATCTTTAACGTCCTTCTCTCTTCCTCTCTTTTGCATTTTCTGGATGGATTTTAGCTTCTTTTTTTTTTCGATGGACTTTTTCTCATTTTTTTTTTCTTCTTCTTAGTGAAACTTTTCAATATGCGATACTGAAATTAAGACGTCCGACGGTTTTATGACTTTCTCCTAGCACACTAATGCGCATTTCATAGAGCTAGAAAGCAGCTAGACTCAAAATTACACGCAAGAAGCATCTGGCGAGGGACGTCCATAAAATGACGATGTGACGTCACATCGATCGATTAATGGCGCTTGGATCAGCGATTGACCGTGCATAGAGTGTAACGATTGCTGGCTAAAGGACGTCGTAAAACGAGTTGATAAGGTTACATGAAACCAGATCATCGGATAGGTGGCGCTGCATGTGACGTCATATATAAATTGAAAGGTAGCGCTGTGAGTTCAACGATTGATTATGGTAAAAGTTACTCAATGAAAACCATACGAATTAACCAGTGGCACTGTGACATCATTTATAAATCAACTGTCGGCATTGTGACGTCATAACTCAATTGTCGGCATTGTGACGTCATATATCAATTTTCGGCATTGTGAGGTCATATAACAATTGTCGGCATTGTGACGTCATATATCAAGTGTCGGCATTGTGACGTCATATATTAAGTGTCGGCATTGTGACGTCGTATATCAATTGTCTGCATTGTGACGTCATATTTCAATTGTCTGCACTGTGACGTGCTATATCAATTATCATATATCAATTAATTATTTTATTTGTGACGTCATTTACAAAATAATTGTTCGCATTGTGATGTCATATTTAAGTTGTTTGCATTGTGACGTCATATACATGTATAAATTGTTTGCATTTGGACGTCATAAACATGTATAAATTGTTTACATTTTGACGTCATATACATGTATAAATTGTTTGCATTTTGACGTCATATACATGTATAAATTGTTTGCATTTTGACGTCATATACATGTATAAATTGTTTGCATTGTAACGTCATTTATAAATTGACAGATAATGCAATGACGTCATTTATAAATTGACTGATGGTGCAATAACGTCATTTAAGTATTAAAATTAAAATCATACATCGGCAACCATATTGCGAAGTAATGGATAGTTCCCATTAATTCACCTATAGATTAATTATTTAAAAAAATGATAGAAAACTGTTGTGGGACTTTGTGTTGTCCCAAATCTGTATGTCATCGTTGTTCAATTTGTCAGACATGTTTTGACGTCGTCAGTTTAGAAATA
The DNA here is from genome assembly GCA_034698745.1 of Megaphyllum sjaelandicum. Lineage (NCBI taxonomy): Eukaryota > Metazoa > Arthropoda > Diplopoda > Julida > Julidae > Megaphyllum > Megaphyllum sjaelandicum. Next base: position 10,843 of record JAQGBX010001837.1, on the reverse strand, counting down.
ATTGATAAAATTGGTGGCATTTTCGTTATGATACGAATATATCGATAGGGAATTATAAATCTTCTTCAAATAACTGCCACAGATATCTATGCCAGTCACGTTTAATTATTTATTAGTCCATTAATTATCCACTTTTTTTTATTCTGCGTCTATTTTTGTTATTATTCCATTTGTAGTTGAGCACTGAGAAAATTGTCTTATTACGATGTGTATTAATTAGCATATTTGAACAAGAGTCTAATTAGGTTCAGAAATTACCACATGAATAAATAATGAATATGAACGAGATAAATACAGATCTCGATGTATTTCACTCCGATATTGGATTGTGAATCGATTGATATAAATATCACAAAATTAACAAACGATTCTTGAGCTTTCATGAAAAGATTTTAATAATTTTTTATGAAATGTTATGATTTAAACTAAATAATGACTCGATGAATGGAAAAAAATGGAAATTTTTATAATAAAAATTGCGAGACTTCAAATTAGACATTTTTAAAGAAAAAAATTAAGATTGGAACTTTTCAATTGTTAAATTAATATTGTTTAAATTAAAATTGCAATTTTGTTTTTCAATAATAAAAATCCAAACAGGTAATTTTAAAATCAAAATTAAAAGACTCGAAATCGGAAAGTTTAGATCAAAATTGTAAAAATCCAAACTGTAAACGTTTAAATTACTCTCTCTAAGTCTCCAAATTGAAAATGTTTATCTTAGAATTTTCAGACTCCAACTGGTAAATTTTTAAATCATAATTTTAATAAACAAAATTTGAAATTGAATATTCAAAATGGTACGAAACTAAATTAATTTTTTTAAAAATTCAAATTAGAGATTTAATGTAAATCAAATTTGTGGTAATTTCAATTTGGAAATTCTTAAATCAAAATTGTTAGAATCTGAACCGGAAATTGTACACGTCAAATTGTTAAATATAAAATCAAAATTATATCAATTGTACATGTTTTAATTAAAGTTATTTTAAATCCAAATTTAAAATTTTAGAATCAATTAAAATTATATTAATCTAAATTTGAAATTTGAAAATTACGATTATATTAAACCAAATTTAAAATTTCAAAATCGAAATTATAATAATCCAAATTGAAATTTTTTTGGAGCAAATTTATACTGTAATAATTCAAATTGAAATTTTATTGGAGCAAATTTATACTGCAATAATTCAAATTAAAATTTTATTGAAGTAAATTTATACTGTAATAATTCAAATTGAAATTTTATTGAAGCAAATTTATACTGTAATAATTCAAATTAAAATTTTATTAAATTAAATTTACAATAATACAAATTTGAAATTTTATTAAGTCAAAGTTATATTATAATTTTTATTCAAATTAAAATTTCATTAAATCGAATTTATAATAATCCAAATTTAAAATTTTTAAATCAAAATTATAGAAATCAATATTTAAAATTTTTAAATCAAAATTATAAAAAATCAATACTTCAAATCTTTAAATTAAAGATATACAAATCCAAATTTGAAATTTTCAATCGAAATTATAAAATTCCAGAGAACAAACTTCCTATCAAAATCCAAAATAAAAAAAATTTTGGGGGTAAAAAAACCAAGGAAGCTGAGGTTAATCGAGCTATTGATTGCAGCTCCGAAAGTAGCCATAAAATTACATCACGAGACAAATAAGGGGAAAAAGTCTAATAGATATTAATAATTAAACGAGGGTCGTTCATTAAATATGTAGGAACATAGACTAGGATTTAATTAAATTAAAAGGACTGATGGAAAAGCGGAAGTCTGGGGAATTGGATCAAAGTTTCATTCAGCTTTTATTTACTAAAGTCCCTATCAAAACAAACCACTTAATCTGTTAAATATACTTTCCTATAAAAATATTGGACTAAACTTGAATGAAAACAAACAAAAAAGGAGCTAGTTAAGGACAAGTTGTAAATAAGGCTGTTATTTACATTAAGTGCTTTAATTTTATTACTCAAATGGTAGTTAAGTGCTTGTCCATTAAAGTTTCTTTTTAAATTTTATAAAATTTCGTTATAAGAGAGCAAAGGCTATTACGAAATTACTTCAGGGAGTCTCAAAGATAAAATGCACCATTTTGAAAGTGAGATAACTACCTGAAACATTATGGAGAAATTATAATAAGTAGTTATTAAATACTTCTTAATACGAGTTATCAAAATATAAATATTTACTGAAAATATTAAATCAACTTTTTAGTAAAACAAATCATTAGATAAGCTTCATAAATATATCAAATCATGTTTTTATATATTATTAAAAAAAATTATTTTTTTTCGAAGCGTTTTGCATTTCATTTACTATATATTTAATATGATAATTTAAAATAATAAACGCAATTATATTGTGCATTTAAACTAAATTTGTAGAATAAATTCAATTAACGCGTATAATACATATAATTAATTAGTATTATAAATATAATTAATGAGTATCATTATCATAGAATAGTATAATAAATATGATTAACGCGTATAATAAAAAAATAATTAACGTTTATAATAAAAATAATTAAATATTTAATGATTGTTTTAAAGAAAATTCGAATATTAATTTAAACAATAGATATTTCAATCAAAATTAACACCATGTAGTAAAATTGTTAAAAACAATGTTTAAAAAAATAATTTTAGAATTATAATAAGGATTTTAGAATTAAATAATAATGAAATATTTTTTAAAAATAATTTCAGTTCACGGCACCCACTTCTCGCCATGATTTTATGTAAATCTAAACAAAACAATAATCTGATTAACTCATGTTTAACATGAGTAATTATAATTAATAAAGCATTTAATTAAATTAGATTTTTTTAACAAATTCAACAAACCTGCCATGATTTCTCGCCATGATTTTATGTAAATCTAAACAAAACAATAATCTGATTAACTCATGTTTAACATGATTAATTATAATTAATAAAGCATTTAATTAAATTAGATGTTTTTAACAAATTCAACAAACCTGTATTATAAAGATTGATACAAACTGCATTACAAATTTAAATCTTAGAAATAATTTTTCTAAACTAACCAGAATTAATCGAATCACAAATCGTTTAACATCAGATTGATTAAACAATCAATTAAGTAAGTAATCAATTAATATATTTTTTTGTTAACAAAAAAATATGTTTACATAACTAAATCCTCACAATACATCTCGGCTAATATCCAAGTTTCTTATTTAATTACAATTTAAAAACATAAAAGTCAACGTATTTAATCACGATTTAATTACAATTTTAATATTGATTATAATCAAATTTTATGTTTTTGGTACAACGATAAAAAATATGATTTAGTCCACAAAACATATCTTATTCTTTTCAAATCAAATCCTAATTGAATTCTAATTAAATAATAAACATCAGTAACAAAAGCAACATTATTTTAGTGCTATTGTTTTTAGAGACAAACCTCAATTAACATCAATTTCTAGATAACATATTTTCCTAGATAAAAAATAATAATTACGATCTGAATAAAAAAATGAGATAAAAAACAAGCAGAATTATTCGTGCGCGATTAGGACAATTATTTGATTATAGTTAATTAGCAGAATTAATTAGATATAGCTTTTAATGAAGGTCTTATCTTATAATCTATATAAATAATTGCATTATTGCAATGATGTTCGCAGAAATTAAGTCCGGGTTTTTAATCTCTTATCCAATCAAATAACTTATTCTTTTATGTTTATTTTTCTGACATTTCCAGATGGATGAATTAAACCAATTTTTATGTCTTTTTTTGCTCATTAATTTCCGGACAGAAAAAATTCATATCTAATTAATATTTTCCATTTGCTAAATACGAGCAGAATATCACCATGTGTGTGTTGGTGCTCATGCGTTGAAAGCAATTCGAAAACTACTTAAGCAAGAGCAGAAGAGTGAGTGTGTTGTTCATTCACCGATTTTGTTTAAACTTTAAAGTGAGAAAACTACTTAGGTTGGGGAAACCAAAGTGAGAAAACTGCTTAGGTTTGGGAAACCAAATTGAGAAAACTGCTAAGGTTGGGGAAACCAAATTGAGAAAACTGCTTAGGTTGGGAAAACCAAAGTGAGAAAACTGATTAGGTTGGGAAAACCAAAGTGAGAAAACTACTTAGGTTAAGGAAACCAAAGTGAGAAAACTACTTAGGTTAAGGAAACTAAAGTGAGAAAACTACTTAGGTTAAGGAAACCAAAGTGAGAAAACTATTTAGGTTATGGAAACCAAAGTGAGAAAACTACTTAGGTTAAGGAAACTAAAGTGAGAAAACTACTTAGGTTGGGAAGCCAAAGTAAAAACACTTAAGTTCGGAAACCACTTAAGACATTACAGAAATTTAATAAGTATAGTTACATTTGCAATTTCAGTAGGCCTACTTACTAGCAAGCTTTACGGAATTTAGGAAACTACTTAAGTCGTTGTAATAAAGATCATGAACTCGCCCTTCGAAGCCTAAATCGGCATACTATTTCTGAAACTACTTAAAAAACTACTTAATTTGAAACAGCTTTGACCATAAATATCCCAAGTTCGATTATTCGAGCAACTAATTTACAATTTTCCCCGGATAATCGGAAGTATACTAAAAAAACTTATTGTTTTAAATCTGTCCAAACATTTTCTTTTTGATAAGCTTTTAATTGTGTTAAATTGTTCCTAATCTAGCGAATCCAGCATTGATTTATTCGTGTTTATCTCATAAATAACGAGGGGTGTAACAATCAACACTTCGTGTCGTCTCTTTTATTTGTCATCAGAAATGCAAATGTTTGTCCTTAATTTTGCACGATGGTCATTTAATGATGACCAGCATAATTGCGTTAATTGCCTTCATTAATTATGTCCAGGTGAGAAATGCTGTGAAGAGCCGTTTATGAAACGCCCTCTTTTCATTTGATTCATGACGTTATTGCATAATGGGATTCGTGCAAACATTTGATTTTTCAAAACAACCTTAAGCAAGTTTTAAATCATGAAACTTTCGAATAACCGAAAAGAAAAATTAAAAACTAACAGTACAGTAAAACCTATATATAAAGTGACCACCAAAAAATGCAATGTTGGGCATTGTACACAGGTGGTCACTATACATGTACCAAGAATACCTGAATTAAATTAAAATAATGAACATGTACACTGTAGGCTACTTATACATGTCGACTGTAAAAATGTAATAAAAAACCACAAAACCATAAAAGTGTGGAATCATCATAACCAAAGGTAACGTGACTCATCCGTTATCTAGTCACTTTTCAAGGTAAATAGGCAATGTAAAAATATCGAAAAAGACAACACACACTGGTCACGTACTGTACACAATAGACAGGTGGTCACTGCATGGTCACTATATAGATAATTTTTATGCAGGAAATGTACACTAGAAAAAACAAAACACTAAAATGTGGTCTACATAAACAGGTGGTCACCATTTAAAGCTGGTCACTTTTCCAGGTTTTGCTGTATTTTAGGTTTGTACTCAAAACGGTATCGTACAGTAAAGTACTCCAAAAACGTTCAACATTTTGCAAATTGCGACTCGCAAAACGTTGAAAATTTTGCAAAATTGTACTCGGAAAACGTTGAAAATTTTGCAAAATTTGTACTCGGAAAACGTGAACAATTTTGCAAACTTGTACTCGGAAAACGTTTGCAAATTTGTACTCGCAAAACGTTGAAAATTTTGCAAATTTTTACTCGGAAAACGTGGACAATTTTGCAAATTTGTACTCAGAAAACATGGACAATTTTGTAAATTTGATCTCGGAAAACGTTGAAAATTTTGCAATTTTGTACTCGAAAAACGAGGACAATTTTGCACTCGGAAAACGTTGAAAGTTTGGCAAATTTGTACTCAGAAAACGGGACAATTTTGCAAATTTGTACTCGGAAAACGTGGGCAATTTTGCAAATTTGTACTCGGAAAACGTGGACAATTTTGCAAATTTGTACTCGAAAAACGTTGAAAATGTTTGCAGATTTGTAATCGGAAAATGTTGAAATTTGTACTCCGAAAACATGGAAAATTTTGCAATTTTGTACTCGAAAAATAATGGGGGTAACCTGTTTATTGTTTTAAAAAGTTCTTTTGTTGGCAAATCATTTTTTACACAAACCGTTTAAAATTTTCTGTACAAAAACAAAAAATAAGAAAAATAACATTATATTTTCTAAAGAAATCCCTATACTTTAGTTTACAAAATTTTGTCAAAATTAAAACCAAAGTTGATCAATTTTTGTAAAAAGGCACACATTTTTCAACACTCGATCGAACAAACATTTTGAATTCCCAAAACGTATTTTCCATCAAATCAACGCTTATCGCAGAAGAAACGCAAAATGCCTAGGATACTGACCACCGGTTAGTTCAGGCTTAAATTTACTCTAAAAAAATTGTTTTTCAGCTAGAACATAATTCGTTTTTCAGCTAGAACATAATTCGTTTTTCAGCTAGAACATAATTCGTTTTTCAGCTAGAACATAATTCTAAGTCTAAAAAGCTTTGACCATGCAGCATGGTCATTTTTATCCTTCACATATTATAAATCTTAATTGCAAATGCGTTGCTCAAACGGTCAGTTTTGCGCCCAATTTCCGGTTTTTTTTCTTCTCCGACTTGATTTTAAAACTCCATAAAGCGTAATAAATGCTCGTTTTTCTGGAGCATTCGCTTGATTTGTTATTTTTTCACTTCCGTTTGTCCGCTTGACCATTGGTCACATAAATCTTTCGATTCTTGGGCCCCAAAAAGTCGAAATCTGTTGCATTTTCGGTGCCTTTCGCTATTAGTATACGTTGTATAATACATAAGGAGTTTCCTGTTTAATGTTGCTGAAATTGGATTTATTGTCCAGTCGAAAGATTTAAGGCTTGACCAATCCGATGGACGTAACCTGGCCACTTGTAAGCCTAAGGCGTTTATGCGATGACCACTGTCTCACTCCACTCCTAGAAGCTGTCTTCTTAGATGGGCAACGAATAATGGGTTTCTCTTACAAAAATGTTCGTCTTTGGAACTACGTACACCACTTCTACAAGAACAACATGAAGGAACATGTTCGGTAACATAACATGTTTTTTAAATGATCAAATTCCCTACGTGTCCAGATATGTTAATAGCGTTCCTTAACATGTGAAAATCTCAGAAAAAAGTTTCAGACATTTTACAAGCGTCAATTGATGTGTTAAAATGGCGGAAAAGTGGCTAAGACATGTCATGAAGTTTAAGGAACATGTTAAACAGAAAGCAAAGTGGCTCAGACGTGTTAAAAGCTTTTGATAAACAAGTTAAAATGTCAACAAAGTGTCCTAGACATGTTAAAATCGCTGCTAAGTAATGCGACATAGCATGTTAAATAAGCAAGTAGATCAATGTTAAATAACTAAGTGTTTTATCAATGTTAAATAACTGTTTCATCAATGTTAAATAACCAAGTGGCTCATCCATGTTAAATAGCAAAGTTTCTTATTTATGTTAAATAACCAAATATTTGATACATGTTAAATAAATCTCTGATCCATATGTTAAACAACCAAGTGTCTAATTCGTGTTAAATAATCAACTCTCTCATCCATGTTAAATAACAGTCTTTCATTCATGTTTTTAATAACCCAGTCTTTGATACATGTATATTTTCGGTGTTTATACGAATATATTTTTGGTAATCATACAAATATTTTCTTGGTAATCATACAAATATTTTCTGTATTTATAACAATATATTTCCGCTGAATATACACATATATTTTTCGTTGCATATAAGAGTATAATTACGGTACATAAAAGAATTAAATTTCGGATTATATACGAATGTAATTTCTACGTCTATACAAATATATTTTTGGTAATTATTAAAATATTTCCGGTATTTATACGAATATAGTTGTGGTGTAAATTAGAACAATTTCGGTGTTTACATAAGCTAGTTTTGCTGTATTTTTAGAAAATATAGTCATATATTTTCGGTATAAGAAGTCTTATTTTGGGTTATTAAAGCATATATTTTCTCGATACATGAAAGCGTATATTGTCGGTATATAAATGCATATATTTTCGATACATAAAAGCATAAAATCCTTATACATAAAAACGTATTATAGGTATGTATACAAATATTTTTTCGGTATCTTTCCAAATACATTTTTGGTATATTTATATAAATATATATTTTTTAACAATAATAGAAATTTTCCAACTTTACCTACTAAAATCTAAACGTTTCCATTTTACAATATAACTCATTATACAGGGTGTCTCGTTTTTCTGTTTCGGGGACTAACTTCACATTTCAGCATTGGATTTTTCATTTGTTTAAAATGTATTCGCTGGGGAAGATGCATTTCATTATTTACTAGGGCTCGCTATATTTCTCTTCGCAATTATTCGGCTATAAATTTGTATTTTTACGCAATAACTCGGTCCAAACGTCAGTTTTATAGCCTTTTAAATAAATACGTTACGCAACGACGCTTTTAGTTTCGGACAATAAAGCAATATATATTCGCTCATTTGTTGGGAGTATATATATTCTGCATTCGTTTCGTGGGCCTAATCGTCTTTTTTTATTTTATTTTTCTGCCAGGAAATAATTATCCAGTTAAGTTGAAATGTCAGAACAAAGAGTGGATTTAGAAAAGACGAGTTGAGAAATAAATCAACAAAATTGCGCAATTATTTGACTCGAGCATCGCGTGTTTTTCACTCTGAAAAGTTATGTCAGATAGCCAATTTCAGACAGAAGTAACAAAATGTCAAAATAAGGGCCAAATTCAAAATGTTATTTTACCTTTTTAACTTAAATTTCTTGTCATCATTTTTGAAAGTTGTGCAAAAGAAGCTTAGGTCTTTCACAACTTGTAAAAGATAATTTTGAGTTTTGAACAACTTGTGCAAGATGATTTTGAGTAGAAAACAAATTGTGCAAAATAATTTAAAATATTAAACATATTAAGGTATATCATTTCGAGTCTTGAACAAACTGAGAAAAATAATTTCGAGTCTTAAACAAATTTTGTAAAATAATTGAACAAATTGTAAAATAAAATTTCAAGTTTAGAACAAATTGTGAAATAAAATTTAAAGTTTTGAACAAATTGTAAAATATAATTTCGAATCTCCAACAAATTAAAAAAAAATTCAAGTCTTGAACAAATTGTAAAATAGAACTGCAAGTCTTGAACAAATTGTAAAATAGAACTGCAAGTCTTGAACAAATTGTAAAATATAATTTCAAGTCTTGAACAAATTGTAAAATAAAATTTCAAGTCTTGGACAAATTGTAAAATATAATTTCAAGTCTTGAATAAATTGTAAAATAAAATTTCAAGCCTTGAACAAATTGTAAAATGGAATTTAAAGTCTTACACAAATTGTGCAATATTATTTCGAGTCTTGAAAAAGATGTAAAGTGAAATTTCAAATATTAGACAAATTGTAAAATATCCTTTCAAATCTTGAACAAATTGTAAAATATCCTTTCAAATCTTGAACAAATTGTAAAATATAATTTCAAGTCTTTAACAAATTGTAAAGTATAATTTCAAGTAGTGAACAAATTGCAAAATACTATTTCAATTAGTGAACAAATTGTAAAATACAATTTTAAGTATTGAACAAATTGTAAAATAAAATTTCAAGTCTTGAACAAATTGTGAAATAAAATTTCAAGTACATGTATTAGACAAATTTTAAAATAAAATTTCAAGTCTTGAACAAATTGTAAAATAAAATTTCAAGTCTTGAAGAAATTGTAGGCCTACAATAAAATTTCAAGTCTTGAACACATCGTAAAATATAATTTCAAGTCTTGAACAAATTTTCTTCAACAAATTGTAAAATAGAATTTCAAGTATTGAACAAATTTTAAAATAGAATTTCAAGTCTTGACATATTTTACAATTTGTTCAAGTCTTGATTTAAAATGTTTTAAAATTTTTAAGTTATACTGCAGACGTAGGCTAATATTAAGTATTAAAAGTATTTAGAAAAAATTCAGTTAATGAAAAATAGTTCAAATTTATTTTTGATAGAAACGCTATGACATTTTTAAAACTCTGTAATTTGTTACAAATTAAGCATAGAATCCACATTATTTCTCTTAGACCTCATACTTTCACAAACAGATTCGAACATCGACTAGTGACCACTGACAAAATGACCACTCCAAAAGTCCTTATTCAACCAATATATTCCAACTTAATAACAAAAAATTCAATTACTTAAACATTATCATAAATAAAAACGGTTAATTATTTTAAAAAAGAGGGACAAACGTAAAGCATAAAAACTGACCACTCGAAATGTCCGAAAAATTCCAATATCAACTCAACATAAACCTAAAAAAATACACAATTTCTTTAACATAAAGAAAAATAAAGTCCCGTATTCCCAGGTCCTCATGAACGTCCTATTTTTTTGCAACTTCTTACTTTGATAAACAGCGTCCAAAGTCGATGATCAAAAAAACTGACCACAGTAGAACCTGTCTAAAATCAAACGCTTGGGACCGGAGGAAATTTTGATTTTAGACAGGTTTTGATTGCAGACAGGTTCATCCAGAAAAAGGTGCAAAGTAGGGAATTTCACTTTTTTAAAATTCTAGTTGAGTCACTAGCTATTGGGCATCATCTTTATACACTGTACAGGGAATTTCCCCTTTTTTTTCCTATTTTGGGCCCCATTTTAGTAGTGTACATGTAAAGTGATTGCATTGCAGCTCCTAGCTACATGTACCGGTCACATTTACTAGTACATTGTACAGGTCAACATCAGGTTGACCAAAGGTTCAACTCACAACACAATGACAGAGTCTCTCTGTCTAGCC
>JAQGBX010001836.1:0-22824 GCA_034698745.1 Megaphyllum sjaelandicum | reverse complement strand
TAATCAAAAATATTGCTACATTTGATGGAAATGTATGGTTAATATTAATTTGTAATGACATAAATTAGCCATTTGGACATAAATAGTAGGAAAATGCCATTGCAATTTTCATAATTCGGTCCATTAGCACTCCGTTGTTGGAACTTTACGAAGATAGTTGAGTAAATATAATTAAACATTTTCCATATGAAAAAAATTGGCGTATAACGAAGAAAATCCCGAGGAAAGTTAATTAGCTAGCTCTTATGGTTAAAGCCATCTTGATGTTTCATCAGATCTCCGAAAATACGAACAACGGTTTAAACAAACCGTAGTACGCCTGTTGAGCTTCGATTGAGTTTTATTTTTATTTTTTTATTTATTTATTTATTTTTTTTTTTTTTGAGTTTTACATATTTTTTTTTTTATTATTTTATTTTTTATTTAAAAATGGACAGCTGGTGGATCCTTTTTAAACACGCAAACACACACACAGCCACAAACAAGATGGACGCGATTTGAATTTTATATACTGTACAGTAAAACCTGAAGAAGTGACCACCTTTGAATGGTGACCACCTGTTTATGTTGACCATTTTTTTAGGGTAGCATTTTTTCTAGTATAAATTTCCATTTCTTTTATAAAAATTCTCTGTATAGTAACCATGACCATATGTCTATCATGTACTGACTCAGTGACTAGTGTGTTGTCTTTTTTGCAATGTTTACATTGCCAATGTACCTTAAAAAGTGACCAGATAACAGATGAGTAACGTTACATCTTCCTTTAACCCTTGGACATGATGATTCTGTACTTTTTTTGTACTACGTGTATTACAGTCTACATGCATAAGTGCAGTGTACATGTTCATTATTTTAATTTGATTCAGGCACTCTTTGTATAGTGACCTCCTGGTGGTCACTCTTAACAGGTTTTACTGTTTATATATATTTGAATGCGCAAACTCACCTGCTTGCGTTTGGTTTCCCTCATTTCTTGTTTCACTTCTGAAATTAAGTCATAAATAATTTTGTTAATTCTTCATTTGTTCCCTTTTTTCTATCCGTTTTTATTGAAAATGGCTGTTTTATCCTATACGCACCGCATTTCAGCCTAATTTGTTCCGCTGTGAATGGCTTTCTAGGCTTCCTTTTTTGTCCAATTGCATCGGAAATTTCTTTTATCTTTTCATCCGAGATTCGCTCAAATTGATTGTGTATAAACCCTTCTTGAGCGAGCAATGCCAAAAACTTGCTTCTCTTCTCCTTTTTTATAGCTCTGTGCCCTCTGTCGTTTCCATCGACTGTGCGAAACATTTAAATTAGCTTTACAAGGGGGTGGGAGGTGGTTATGACCAACTCCAGGGTTCAACCAGTAATTTCATTTTCAAATTCCCTTACTTTTCCAGGTTTTAAAAAAAAAATTCCCTGACAAATGACAACGTGAAAAATTGACAGAATTTTCCAAAATTGGCATTGGAAAATATTTGTTTACATTTACAAACGACGATTTTGAAAATAAACATAGAACTTTTTTTAAAACAATTCAAAACAATTGCATGAAAATGTTGTATTTCGAAAATGTTGAAAATTTTTGCCCGGAAAACAGTGAAAAAATTTTCAATTTTTTCCTTCCTCGGAAAATGGGGAAAATTTCTCTTCGGAAAACCCAGAGAAGTTTGAAAACATGTACACGGAAAACGTGGACAATTTTTCAAATTTGTACTCGGAAAACTTGGAAGATTTTCCACGTTTTCCGACTACAAGTTTTCAAAACGTTCAAGATTTGGAAAAATTTACTTAGAAAACGTGGAATATTTTGCAAAATAATACTCAGAAAACGTGGAAAATTATGTAAATTTGTACATGTTTTCCAGGTACGTTTTGAAAATCTTCACTCCGAAAATGTGGAAAATGTTTGCTAATTTCTATTCGGAAAATGGGCATGGAGCTATCCATTTTTTCGAATTAAACAACAACTAAGGGCTCACACTAATCACTAAAACACATTCAAACGTTCGAATTTACAGGGAGAAAAAACTGCAAAACTCTCACAGATAGCAAATTTGGAAATGGTGCAGTGATCAGTGCTATGACATTTTTTGACATTCTAATCTTTGAATTCAATGTTTGATCATCATAAATGCCTCAGAAATGACTATTAATTAAGAATATAACCAATATTAAATTACAACATGTGTTGATATAATGTTATTTACAAAAAACCTTTTGATGCGCTAAATTTGCACAGCAGTTTATACAAAATCTCAAAACTACGATAAACGGAATGTCTATACGACGAAACTAAAGCCCCAAAACCAGAGTGATTTTGACTAATTTTTTATCTATTTTTAAATAAAATTATAAAACTCATTAAAATTTTAAATATACTTTGCAAATTATTAAATGCCAAATGAACAGTTTTGAATATTCTTTTTCAATTTTAAATAATTCTATATTTCAGAATATTTTTTTGTAAAAAAATATGACAAATTCACCTCGACCTGGGGTGACTTTGTCTGATTTCTGAAAAAAAAACTTTATTCTGCACAAATTTCCACTGGTGCACATAAGATTGACCATCTGAATTCGTTATAAATTTTCCCTTGAGGTTCACCAGATTTTTAATTTGGTCAAAGCAGCTAGACGACACAACAAACCCATATTTGCCAAAATTATTTTTGACCGATTTTTAATTATTAATAAACGAATTTAATATTTTTTGGATTAGTGTTTTTTAATAAAATCAGACTTACAGTGAGGGAAAAAAGTATTTTAACACCAACAAATGTTGAATAACTTAATTAAGAATTACATTTTTGCAATTAAATAATTACTGAAACAAATGAAAGATAATCCAGACACTTTATGGAAATTTCAGCTTGAAACTATGAACATTAAATAAATTATCAAGAAAAATAGTAAACTGAGTCGGCAAAAATGTAAATCAACATTGTGCTTTCTCCCTATTGGGAATGGGGAGAAAGTACAGTGTAGTTCTTTAAATCTTAATTTATAATTATAATTCTGTGTGAAGTGATGGTCTATTATATCCACATGTGCTCCAGCCTTTATGGTATCACATCTAACATGAAAATTTATATCACCTCTTTATTCCACACAACCACACACTCATGACAGTGCCACCTCCATGTTAAACTCTATGGAGTAAGTTTTTTTCTGATGAAAAGTAACCGTGGTTTTAAAATACCTATTCCCACCAAGGGACTGTCTACCCAAGGTCGCTAACATCAAATCTCTCGGAGTCCTCCTCGACAACCGCTGGTCGTGGCAACCCCATATCAGCCAGATTAAGGCCAGAGCCTCCAGACTCCTGGGCAACACTCACTATGTCCTCAAAAAAGCCAGTCCCTCCTGCCGCCTGATGGCCTACAAAGTGCTGGTTCGCCCGTTACTCGAATATGCCAGTGCTGTTTGGGACCCCCATACCAAATCCCTCCAGGACCTTTTAGAACGTCCACAGCGTCAAGCCGCTCGGCAAATCTCAGGCCGTTACTCCTGGGACACCTGTATGACCTCCGCCCTTAGCGATCTTCAACTTCCCCCCCTCTCTGTTCGTAGGGAAGAACATAGGCTCCACCTTCTCTTCAGCATTTTTAACTCTCTTACAATCCTAGACAAAAGCCACTTTCTCCCAGACCCCCACTTCTCCGGCCATCGCGATCATCCTTTCAAAATTCGCCTCTACTCTCCCAACCACGACTTCTTTAAATTTTCTTTCTTCCCTCGCACGATCCCAACCTGGAACAACCTCCCTTGCAAGGTTGTTCAAGCCTCTTCCCTCGAATCTTTCAGATCTTGCCTTACCGCCATTCGCCCCCCACAAGTGTGCGACAATATCAAGCATGTGGACAACCCACCCGTTTCTCTCTGAAACCCTCTAAATCACCATAAGGCTTCGGCGTGGTGATAACAACTAAACTAAACTAAACTAAACTTCGATCCCCTTAATAGGAGATAATTTGATGCATGATGGAATAGAAGTTATTATCTAGTATTTGCGTGACAACTTGTAGATGATTTAATTCGGCTTGTACTTGTCATACCAAGCAACTAATTAAGTCACGGTATACTGTGGAAAGGTGGCCGCGAGTGGCTGGCTTGGGGCACATGCAGTGGTTTCAAAGGAATTAAGGTTTACTACATATGGCTCGACGCTCGCGCTATGACTACGGCTCAATGCTCACGATCCAATTTGCTATCCAAGCATCAATGACCAACTATCTAATCAGCTTGAGTACCATTTTCATATTCCCCATGATTTTGCAAGTAGGTGCTGAACAAAGGGGAGAGCGACTGAATGCGCCTTTCAAGTCTGCCTGCACCTCAGGCATATATTAGACTTTATACAACAGCTAGATGACTAAAAATGTCGCACCTCCATTTATTTCAATGTTCCATGGGCCATAAACGATCGCGAGATTTGGGACAGCAACATTCGAATCACCCTCTATCGGATTGGGTTTGTTTGGAGGCGTGTGCATTGGGATGACGTTCCATCTAACTCGGACTAGTAATTATGGTCACATTGAAACTAGCTCGACCGTAGCGTGAGCATCGAGCCAATGGCCACAATATGCTATAGCTTGGCGCACACTACACACTTTTCGGTCAGTGGTTGCATGTCGCTGTCCAAGTTCTCAAGATTGTGGCTTGTATGCAAGATGCATACTTAAAAACACATTTCCAAGCCAGCAGCTGTGCAAAGGCATCTGTCAGGGGGCGTTGGCACATATAAGCCACTCCCCAATTTCTTGCTCCTATCTAAGATCAAAAGGTAAATTTGAAAAGCCATCGAAATTGGGCTGTAGGTTTTATTTGGGCTATGATATCAATCATGTTGTCAGTTTTGTAACAGGCAGTGCATCGCCACTCATCTGCCGAACCCTACCATTTAACCCATGCCTGGGACCGGCAACAATGTATCGCCAAATACTTCAATGTATGTGGCTGGTGAAGAACCAACCTAAACGAGGAAGATGGGAATGGCGGAATAAATATAGAAAATACCACAGTATTTGCTTGGGCGATTGTGAGAAACCAGTGTTTACTGAATGCAAGGCAAGAATGCATCCACTCGTCAACCTTTGCACGGTCATTAATTACAGTTATAAGCGCTTTAAAAATTAATTGGTATTTAATTCTAACAAAAAACAATTTATTGAACTTTAGATTGTATGAGATTGAATTTACAAAAATGGGTTAAAATTAATCTACTTCCTGCATGCATTTTCACCTTTTTAATTTACACAGCAAGTTCTTATTCTGGTAAAGAATCACCCAAGTCCTTAAAGGTAACTTCTTCAATGTTGACGCAGGTATCCATTTCTTCATCTCTCGCTTGATGCCAATGCTTCCCTTTGTGCTTTCCTCGTGTATGCGATCCTCGTCCTCTTGACATGAAACCTCGGCTAATACCTTGCCCAAAACAAATACTTTTTGGAATTCTTCAAAGAGAAATAAAATCAAAACAAACAAAAAGTGAAATTATTAATAACATCCATCATATTGAGATCTAATATTGATGTAATTGAAAATAATGAAATGCACCTACTTTGGAGCATATTTCACAGTAAGTCCTTTAGTTATAGTTTCTTCAGTGTCTGCTGTTGTCTGCATATTTTCTATCTCTTGGTCCTCAGCATTATTGCCAGTTCTTTGATCACATCTAGGAATGACAATAAATTATTGACAAGTGACAACACATAACCAAAATATAATTGAAATATCTTGCTTGTTATTTATACTTTTTCTCTTTAGGCAGACGACCAAACCGAAAATCATGTGGGTAGTGATGGAACTTGACTAAGTGAACTTTCCTTTCATTTGCATTTACAAATTTATCCTGGCATCCTTCAACAAGGCACTGGTACTGGAGAAATGGAGATGATAACGTAAGGCTTTTTTTTAATTAGTAAGAGGAGTATTTTAATACTAGTTTTAGTTTTACTGCGAACAAATTGTAGGCTTTCTTTTTAAAAAAAAAACGTAGGTATTTTCTCTAAATATGTGGCTGGCGTTTAAAAATATTGTAAAACTTGCCATGTTTTGCTTTTCTGCCAGAAGTTTGAACAAAACATCATGAGATTCTAGAGCGTGTATTTCCAATAAATGATTTGTTGGGAACAGTTTCTTGCAGTCACAACACACGTGCCTGTGGAGGCTATTGTAATGTACTTCATAGTCTTGCACAGAATGGAAAGTTGTCATGCAGCCAGCAATATGACAGCTGAAAGCAGGCACTCTGTAAATAATAAGTGTTTATCGTTAGATTTCAATTATTTATTGTCCCAACTGTTTTTTTTTTCTGCAAGGATATGGAAAATTGTGAATTAAAATTGTGCAATTTCGTCTCCAGATGTTGTATATATAGAGACGTAAGGTTTGGTTATACTAGCTAGTATTCCATCATTTTTTGAATACATTTACTAAGTTTCGGAAGTGGTATATACAATAAGATTATTTCAGGGTCATTACTAAAGTTGAAAATAAATTAAAATTGTGGTAAACTACGTTGATTTTTTAACCATAAATATATAGCCTTTACTCATGCCATGCATGCAGTTTACAGTGTAAACGGTATACCCCGAGTACCCCCAACCTCTCCATTAGATGGTACGTACGCTTTGTGAACAAATTCATCGTTATCAATGTCATATGTTGATTGTTTATTTTGAGCATTGTAAAGTACATAATCCCCAGCGTGGAAAAATGCATCAGTTATTTTAAAGCGCCTGGTACAGAGAACTGACATTCCATCTCGTTCGTCCATGATTCACGTCATGTCAGTGATCCTAACTAGTCATTACACGATATGTTTCTGGGATGATTAATCATGTAATGTGACGAATCAATTCAACGGGGAAATATTGCAAAAATAAATCTGCGAATGAATTACGATTATTACGACTTTTTAATTTTTTTTATTTGCAATTTTAAAGTTTTGCGAATGCATTCACTCCAAGATAGTTGGTTAGGATAAATTTGGACCCGTCCATCCCGGCACACCTTGCACGAAAACCGCGGGAAATCCATGGGCGGCAATTCTTGTGCTGCATGTTGGAGCCACAGTGTGTTGGATCGGAAGAAAGTTTCGTGGCCATCGGTTCGTTTCTATTTTTCCCCCCATTTTCATTTTAATTTGTTCTTTTATTCAAGTAAAAGTCGTTATTATTTTTGAGCTTATGGTTTTTTTAATGCCTTAATTTTTATTAACGACGTGAATTTCCTTTTTCCCAGATTATGGAATTTCACCTTACCAGAACAGCATTACGAGACATCACACGTACTACAATAATGGCTGGTTTGGATGGTGAGCTTACGCCTCGTGAGTTAAATTATTTTATCAATTTTGTTGGGTTAATTTGTTTGTTTTGTTTGCAAAATGTTTGATATGCAGCGCAATGCATTTTTTTTAATCAAAGGCATGTTCATATTATGTTAATTTTGAGGTGAATGGCCGTGACCGAAATATTTGCGCGTCTTTTTAAGTTATTTCGGATGTTATTGACTGATGTTTACTTGCATTCCTATGTTTCAAGCACCCCATAATATCTGATTAAATTACCGGCCGTTTGCATGCGAGCAAATAGTTTTTTAAATGTTTGACGCGTGATTAGAATCAGGCGCTCAAAAATTTTCATTGTTCTAAAAGTGCACTGAACACTTATTTTTTGCTTTCCATTACTGCTTGGAATCGTCGATTATACATATACGTATTAATTCTTATCTTTGCCTCAAATAATCATATTTGGCGGGATAATGGATTAAATTCATTTCAAATAAATATAGATCTTTGGGTGGGAAGTACTGTTTTATGATTAAAAATGTATTTTATCGAATATAATTAATGACCATTCCTAATTTTGAAGTAATATTACTGCATCCAAAGGTTGTCCACGGCACAATCCAATGCTTTTTAGGTAGGTACATTTGTCACAAGTTTTATTTATCTAACCAAGGATGCTTATTTTTACAGACACTAATGCTGTAAGAACGCCAACAACTTTATTGACTCCATCACCTGAAGAAGAAATAATTAAGCAACGAGGCAAGAAAAATATCACCCCTAATTCAGAAGGTTTGAATTGAAAATTTAACTCTAGATGTGTTGGCTCTCGATGTGTTTAGTAAGTATCTAAACTTCTTTTATAGGAGATTTGCTGGGTTGGTTGCTAACACCTACAAGCAAGCAAAGGACACCAACAAAGGGTCACAAAATGTCAAGCCTGCCAACCAGATCCAGCCCACGTAAGAGGCTTCAGATGGTGGATGGGTCGACATCCCCAGGATCATCACCAAGTAAACAAGGAAAGGTAACTTCAATCAAATTTCCATTTAACGCAATAATATAGTGAATTGTTCATCAGTACATTTAATTTTAGCTTATTAAGGTTCAGTCGCAACTTGTGAAGCGGCAGAGGATCCAACGTAAACTTTCTCCTCCAACAGACTTTTTAACAGCAATAAAGGGCCTAACGCAGAACCAGTTAGTGGAAATGATTACCCAAGTTGTCAATAATCATCCTGAGCTGAAGGAGGTATAGGCCCTTTTAATGACTGTTTCTTTAATGATTCTTCATATTTTCTAAATCAGTAGTTCTTGTGGTGTCGATGTGTCCATCAATTTAACATTAAAATACATTTTTGAGTAATAAAAACAATCAATGAAATCTTATTTATCTCAGGTTGCCATTACTTTCTTTTTATGGCCTTATTTGCTGCCTCATCATTCATATGCTGTATTTTGTTTGATTTAGGAAATTGTATCAGATTTGCCATTACCAGATCTGAGACCCTTTGAAGACAAACTAAACGTGCTGTCTCATAATATCTTTAAATCCTTCCCACAAACTCGATGGGGGTCAAGCAGAGATGCTTTCTGTTATAGGCGCGTAGCCACACATTTGACAGCCTTCAAGGTAGGTTAAATATTATTAGTATTCTGTCTAGTAAAACCTTGTTTTTGAGATTTTTGCTAAACTTGGATCCCAAATGATTGATCCCAATGAAAGATCACGCTGTATTGATAGGACAGTCACAGTTCTACAAGTTAATTTCAGTGGACTTCCCAAAATTTTTAATATTGTGTTTGTAAGAAAGTTTTTTCTGTATTATATTTGTGAATTATATTGTGGTTAGTTGTGCATGTCTTCCTTGTTATGGTACAAATTCCTTGACTTGGCTCTTGTAATTATACTTCTTCATTTAACTTAATGTATTTTGGTAATTTCTCATTTATGAAATTATTTTACACATTATAGAAAGAGTGCATAGAGCAAGGGAAGCAGTTGCTAAGCAGTCAACAGTGGCCTTCTGTTATTGATTATGCACTTCTCGCTTGGAGCTATGTAAGTGGATTACCAGATTGGGATAATGCAACCCACAACAAAGTGAAACTACAGTGCTTTTCGGCCTTGGCTTCACAGTGCATGAATGCTCTGAAAAAGAGCAATTTTGAACGTGAGCACTATGAAGACATTATAGCAAGGTATATCAAACAATTTCTTGTCTTTTAAAACTTTATGGAGGTCTTCAGTATGTTTAAAATATAATAAATTTTCAGGTTGATTGAAGCAAAGTCTAGTTGTGAGGAGATTGATCCATGCGTCCAAAAGGTTGAGCAAATGCTCAAGAAATTGAAATGCTAGTGGATTCAAGGTATAAATTTTAATGATTTGTGATTTAATTTTTATAGGCATGTCATTAATCTTATTCTAATGTGCATTTTCATTCATGTTTGATTCTTACCGACATTAATTTTATGCCATCGCAATATACCATGATTTAAGATACACACTGCTGTACATGTACCTTTTTTATCGAAAGAATTTTTAAATAAAATATTAAATTATAGTTTTTGTCTTGGTAATAATTTGCTTGTGGCCTAATGAAGAAGAATGCAGTTCTTTGTGTCAAAAAGATACAGTAGAGGTATTTTCTTTTGTGATGAGACTTTTTATGGGTTGAACAAATCAGGATCAAAGTACTGTGAATATTTATTCAAATTCAGTATTACACTTATGTTGATAAGTGACCTTTAAGTTTTAAGGAACTAAAGAAACTGCAACATAATATACAGTGATTGAAATGGCTTACTGGCTGATAATGTGGAAATGAATGGTTTAATCACATTCTATAGCAAACATGAAATTGACAGTTGGTAGTAGCAACTGTGCACACAGTCCAAAAAGTTTCTTGCGACAAAGTAAACAATGAAACTACTACAAAGTTGGTGGATATTCTTAGTTATGAAACTTGTGACCACCATTCTCCATACAAGACACTTCAGATTAGGGCATAAACTGAGCTGTCAGAAACCGTAAAATGTAGACATGCTTCTTAGCTCTTACAAAGGTGCACTTTCAGACATTCCCTCCTCAGTTCCGTAACTTTAGCAATTTAGGGCAGACTAGACATTTATTCTTACTGGGCAGTAAAAGGAATGCATACAAGATAATCTCTTAACATCAAATGATGGCCCTTAAAAGGGCCGTTTTTTCGTGTTTGAATTGAGGTATTTCTAGTACTCTTGACTTTGTCCAGATTTCTTTGAGCTCTTGCCTCCACTGCTAGGCAACTGACCAGTCTTCTTTGGCAGCAAGACTGCCTGAATATTCGGCAAAACACCACCTAGATAAAACAAATTAAAAAGAATTAGTGTTTTGGCGCGCAAAAGACAAAGGAAAACAATAAATTACCTTGAGATATGGTGACACCCGAGAGTAGCTTGTTCAGTTCCTCGTCGTTTCTGATGGCCAATTGCAAATGCCTGGGGATGATTCTGGTTTTTTTGTTGTCCCTGGCCGCGTTTCCGGCCAACTCCAGAACTTCGGCGGCCAGATACTCCATAACTGCAGCCAAGTAGACGGGTGCTCCAGCTCCTACTCTTTCAGCATAATTGCCCTTACGGAGAAGACGATGGATTCTTCCCACTGGAAACTGAAGTCCTGCTCGGCTCGACCGGGTCTTCGGCTTTGTTTTCGCCTTTCCGCCTTTACCACGTCCAGACATCTCGTAATTCGGAAAACGTTGGAAATGCTAACTAAAACTGCGACACCTTTAAAAATCGTCAAAGAATGGCTGGCTGAGTGACGCGAATTCCTTTTATACGATATCCTGACCACGTGATCGGATAATTCCGAATTCGGCGAGAACCAATGAGCGAGGCTGGAAACCAGTGCAGTAGACCAATCAGTTAAAAGCGCGGGAACGCGCTTTCAATCGTAGTTGCGTGACGATGGGGCAGGTCGACAATTTTTTTTCGCGTTTACTAATTCAGTTATCTTGTGCGCGGGAATTTCTTTTATTATCGCGCCACCAGATAGAACCAACAAATGAACAAAGACAGATAAAGTTAGGCCTAAGTTCTGTTCTCCTAACCCTTTAATGCAATTTGCCAGCAATTATGGTAAGTTCGCAATACTGTAGATCCTTTAATAGTTTGTCTAGTAGCCTGGCTCATTATTGCGAACTGCTAATAAGCATTTTAGTTATTCCATTTTGCACACGCGGCTGCGTGCAGTTGTTTACCGATCACACTTTATAGAACTACAGCCCTATATATGTATAGCCCTATGAATTCTGAAAAGATTGATAATCCAAATTAATGCATAAAGTAATAATGTACTGTACCAAAGCCCCTGTACATGTGGCTTTAATTACTGTATGTCACGGCATTGTTTTGCCTTTAAGGAGTTCAATGCGGCATAAAGGTACTGCACAAACTGTAGGCCTACAGTGAACAAATGTCCCAGGAAATTTCCTGTTACTGTGTACTGGTAAATTGGTAATTTACATGTACTAGTACATTTTATACAGCAACTCTGGTACATGTATTTGTCCCTTGTTGCGTAGTCGTTTAAGTGATCATATGATAACGGCTGATACATGTATTGTTTTCGTGAAGTTATAAATATTAGAAAGCACAAGTAATTTCTACGATCGTAGTTTCAAAAACCTTGAAAAATGCGTAATTATCCGAATGTTTGCTGTATCTAGAATCTTCTGTATATCTCAACTCTATAGCGAACTACACGTTCAGTAATACTATCATGACCTCCTGAGAGTGGCATTAAGAATGATCGTGTAGGGTGTAAAATGTGGAATGATGCCAAAATGCGGATTGTCATCATTACTGGGGCGTGGTTGTGGATACCACCATTAGTAATGACTTTTAAGGTTGCGCGCATCATTTGTACTGACAATGTAGGTTTCCCCCATCTTTAATCTGGTCATCAGTATCATAGCCACATGTCAGTATTGAGTCACTATTGAAGATGTAGGTTCCACCCCAGACAACACTCTTGTTTAAATTTCGCGCGCCACACATTTCTTGTCGTATTTCTAATCGCGTCACGACGTGAACGCGCATGCGCAGAATGATTTGCAAGAACTCGTCATTACTCCACACGGATAAGCAAAAATAGTCATTTAAAATGATCGTGTAAGGTTGAAATGTGATGAAAGCGAATGGTTCAACATTTTTGGAGGTAATTACATTAAATATGACTTAATTATTAATGAACGTGTATAGGTTTCTTACGTGATTAGACGACGCCTTGTTTGACATCCGGTATCGGGTGGTTTCCGGTTTAGGTGTTCCACGTGTTTTTTATAACGCGATGAAGACAGATATTACGGTCATCGAGGAAGAACTCTTCCCAGTTTCCCGGTCATTTATATCTTTTTAGATACTTTAACTGTGTTAGTAGATTGTCTTAAAAAATCAAAATGTCCACAGAACTAGTACTTAACGCTGTCGTTTCGCTAATTGGCGGTTTCGTCACCTATCAGCTGTTGCCAAAATTCAAAGAAATGTTCGTAAATGCAAACTTGTTTGGCATTGACATGTGCAAACGAAATAAGAATGAAAAAATGTAAGTTCGTTCTTTATGCTGTTGTTGATTCAGAGCAATTATAACGGCCAGTTGTTCGGCACTTCCTAAAAAATATAAACATTTCTTTTCAGACCGGAATCAATGGGCGTGATTGTGGGGTCCGTTTTTCTGATAATCATGTTTCTCTTTATACCAATTCCGTTTAGTAGACATTTCACGTCAAACGAAGTTTTTCCACACGATGAGGTATTTTTGCACGCATGTTTGTTGGATGCTTGTGAAATATTTTGATAAATATGCTGGATTAATTTTATGCCCATTTGTAATGAACGTCATGGCGATGAATAACATCTAGATAAATGTTGCATTAAATATTTGCTTGTCATTATTTAGTGCTATGACCGTAATTTGTGCAGTAGTTGACTAAAAACGTTTATTACGTACGATATGAGGAGTAATAAGTTTCTGATATATTAAATACCAAATACGCTTAAAAACGTATTTGGTCGTGTTTTACTCTTTACTTAATATTGTCTCCGACCACTTGATGTCCCAGATGTTTAACTTATTAAAGTGATACTGATGTTCGATATGGGCTACTGATGCTGCTTCTTTTAAATGTCGACAATTGCCATGGCCGTTTGAGGGTCTGGCGGGCACTAGAACAGCAAAAGAATTTTTTTTAAAAACTTTAGGTATTTCTTAACAAATATATAAAAAAGCCAGAAAGGGTGAAACTCCTTAGTGGATTATATACTTCTATCCACTGAACTCAAATTCAGCCTATCAGCTGAATCAAATTTAGTGGCGTTTTCTATTTTCTAAAACGCTTGTCTTTTAGTTGTATTATTTACATAGAACTTAAAATTGACTTTCAAAATCATTTATGCAGGTTTCATTGTAAAAGAAAGCTTTTTATCTTTCAGTTTGTTGAGCTGATAGTTTCGTTGCTATCAGTCTGTTGTATGATTTTCCTGGGGTTTGCGGATGATGTTTTGAACTTAAGATGGCGTCACAAGCTATTACTGCCAACAATAGCTTCCTTGCCATTGTTAATGGTTTATTACGTGAATTTTAATTCGACACATATCATTGTACCAAAGCCATTGCGTGTTCTATTAGGCTTTAACTTAGATTTGGGTAAAATAGCACATCATTCTGACATTGATGTTTTAGAGTGATTCCATCGCTAATGATGAAAAACATGTTTTGTAGGCATCATATATTACATCTATATGGGCATGCTGGCTGTTTTTTGTACCAACGCCATTAACATTTTGGCTGGAATTAATGGACTAGAAGTTGGACAGTCTGTAATCATTGCTTTCTCCATAATAATATTCAACTTAATTGAACTTTTTGGTATGGACAGTCCTGTTTGTACTTTATTCCACACTGGGGTGACATTTTAAGTCTAATACAGAATAATTTTTGTTTTGCACAGTGGGTTCAGGAAGCAAGGCCTATCAGTTTTCCCTCTATTTTATGGTACCTTATTTCACTACCACGCTTCCACTACTATATTACAATTGGTAAAACTACGTTTTTCTGTATTTTAAAAGAATCATGTTGCCTGTAAATATGGTGTCCTAACTTGATTTTTGCCTGGAATTATGAAATCCATACCTTGGCAAAACATCAATGCTAGAATTTTTTTTTTTAAGAATTACATCTTGAAAATAAGAGGACGCAATAATTGCTTTTATTTTCTACATAAATTAAGCAAAAGAATTTTAAGTTTTTACGCCAATAGTAAACCCATGACTTCAATTCATAGTTCCTTCAAAAATTAATGTGTAGGAGATCCTGTTAAAGTTCAGGTAAAAATCATTTTATATTACACATAGTTGATTCATGGCCACGGTTTGACGTTTCAGGTATCCAGCTAAAATGTTTGTGGGTGATACGTTTTGTTATTATTCAGGAATGCTATTTGCAGTCGTAGGGATCTTGGGGCACTTCAGTAAAACTATGCTGCTTTTTTTCATACCACAAGTGCTAAACTTCTTATATAGTGTACCCCAAGTATTTCATCTTGTGCCTTGTCCACGACATCGACTACCTAGGTAAATAACACATTTCATCACCTGTGCCAATAAACGTCCAAGTTTCTTCAAGGTCTGCTACACAAGCAAACTTACTAGCATGACCAAAAATTTAATAAGATTGGAAAAACAACTAACAACCTTGTTCATTGAAAGTTAATCTCACTGGCAAACTTTTATTGCTAAAATGTTATCGGAATTATTGACTTGTTTGATGACTACATGTACATGACTCCTGATGTCAGCAAACAGGGTTTCTGTTAGTAGTGTACCACATTACCATTAGCTCATATACCACAATTTTCAATTACCTGTTTTCGAACTTTCCCTTATTTTGAGAAAGCAGATTCATTCGCTAATAATACACGTTTATGACACAGTTAGTTGTATGGCATCTAGTATGTATGCGTTCAACCTTTACTTTAGTTCTAAATGGCTGATTTACGCCAGATATGCAGTCTGGTATGTGACCAGAGTGCATATAATCATGTAGGCCTACTACATGCAATGAAAACTATTTTGGAGTTACGTCAACAGTTTGGTATCTAACCTGGTGTAAAACTGGGGTATGCTTATATTTACAAGTACTATATTCGGACGTTATTAAAAAAAAGGCTAACAGTTTTTGTATGGATTAACCAGTCTGGCTTGAAATTCATGTTCAGATTATAAAAAATTGAAACATGTTGGTTATTTAGGTATGATGCTGCAACTGACAAATTGAATGTTAGCTGTAGTAAGTTCAAGGCAAAAGAGCTTCATCCCTTGGGTCGATTATTTCTGGTTGTTTGCCGGATTTTCCACCTGGTGGATTTTGTGGAAAATGTTGGCGAAGATGGTCAATACATGGAATGCAACAATTTAACGCTTATCAACTTTGCAATTCGACTAACTGGTCCCATCCACGAAAGGAAGTTGACAACATACTTGTTAATGTTTCAGGTCAGTTATTAAAGGATCTATATAAACATCTGGTCTGAAGGTATTTTTTCCCACTAAAATGCCAATTAAACTTTCTTCTTGTTGCAGGTGTTGTGCAGCGCTGTTGCATTTTTCATTCGCTATCCGATGGCGCAACTATTTTATGATGTTTTGTAGTGTGTTAAACTGTTACGTTAAAATGTAATAAAATTATTCAATTCTAATTGCTCATTGTCGAAGAATCCCTGGTCATGGATAGCCTAGAATAGTCAGAAAGAAATTGTTTTGTTTTTTAAGAAGTCAGGGGAATGCAGTCATTAGAAGCTAATATAAGCTTACAATTGATGCAAGCACTTAGATTCTTTAGCCTGCAGTCAGTACATAGTACCATTTGGCAGGGGACATCATTATACAAATTAAGTCAGACAAAGCAGTCTGATCATGATGGACCCAACATCACATTTTATTTAATTTTCCCGTAATTGCCGTGACATTAAGACTAGGATGGGATGGGAAGACGGTCATGGCCGATTTAATACAGGAACTATCTCGAATGCAAGACGAGGATGCTAACATCTAAGCTACCTTGCTTCTGTTGTGGAAATCAATCTCTTCCTGTTTACATATACTGTTCATGCTTGTAGGCTATAATAAGCAGTAAATATAGCTTTCCTTACATTGGCCTATGACATTTTTTGTTGCATGCTCGGGGAAATTTGTTTTAAAAATTTGAGAGATTAGGGAAGATGAAAATGTCATTTCTGGAGGACTCCTGCAGCTGTTAATTTGAGATTTTGAAAGTTTTTAATTTCTCTACGTAGTAAACATAACTCTTATGATCCTTAGCAAAAGTTTCTTTATTCATGGAATAGAATGTCATATAAAATCTTGTTTCTTAAAAAAACTCAATTTCTCATTTACTCAACTGTACAAAATAAACCTATGGCATCTTCACGGGTAAGGCGCACAAGTCGTCAATCTGACAAATTTTGTCGTCACACTAACTTTTGTTACATGTAGTGTCAAAACACCTATTTGGAATTCTGTAACTTCTGGACAGCATGACTGCATTGCCTTGAGTTTGGGTAACTTCCATATTTATATGGTATGGTCTTGAAACCAAAATGCATAATCATTTGTGGGAAGTAAGGACGATTTCAGCATAATTGGTTTCATTGCATGTTTGCCTTTGCTTAACTGCTGTGTTTTTATTTTCTGTAAATTGTAGATCTGCATAAACTATTTCCTCCTGTAATAACATGATAACGTTAAAAAAAAGTATAAAAAGGTATTACTGCTGTTCAAATTTTTAAAATATTACCTTCTCTTTTGAAGGCTCACATTTTGGAATTAACGTTATCTCTTCTTTGCCAATAAAGTTGTTGTAAATCACCCCTTGTGGACTAGTGACGATAAATGAAGAATTTATCACATTAAAAAATCATCCAAAAGTGAGAGCAAAAAAAATGCGGGGGGTGTTCATTAAGTTTCTGCAATCATTTTTTTAATGGTGAAATTTGGTAGTCTAACATAAAAATGTCATCTGTTATTTAAAAAAAAAACAAAAAAAAAACTCCATTGCATTTCCCAAGGAAATTGAATTTTTCCCAGCGTTTTGGCCTCGCTCAAAAAACGCGCTCAGCTGGCGTACAAATCAGCATTTTTGACAGACACTGGCCGTCCACTTCACTGAGCATCTTTCACAGCTGTCTGTCCATTTCTGAACTTTTCAATCCACTCATCTTTGCTTTGGAATTTTAAGCACGTGTAATTTTTGAAACATTGCTTGCGGAAACTATGAGCTCCCCACGTAATTGCTATTGCAAACTTACTTTCTGGAACCTTTCATTGTAGTAAATACTGCATTATTAAAATATAAAGTCCAATTAAAAAACTAAAGGTAGGAAACTACTGTAAACAACATAATTAATCCTACTTACTAATATTGGATTTTCCTCTCAGTTTCACAAGGAAGAATATTATTAGCCCAATTAAAATAATTGACAATGCAGATGACACAATGACGATTGCATCCTTTTGTAAATTTTCATTAGCTGTAGGGAGAAATGGAGATGATAGTTGAAATTATAAGGTTTTCTAGCTGGTATTGGATATCAACCTATAAGAATTAAACTTCTTGTTTACCAAGGTTTCCATTCAATTGCAAAATTACATTAGCCGAACAACTGTAATTGTGATTTAATGAGTGAGTTGCCCTGCATTCTAAAACCTTCTGAGGGAAAACTGGATTTAAAGTTAGATTTGCATTAAAGGCAAGAATTTTTGACTTATTGCTTCCATTTTCGATTAAACCTTCAACATGCCGCCCATCAAATATCCAGTTTAGGTTAAATGTTATGTTTGGATCACGGCACGATGTACGTGAAGCTGATAGTGCAAGTGTACATGTCACATTTAGATTCCTTTCAAAATAAATTATGCCTTGTGTAACATTTCGGCCATTTTGCATTATAATTGGGCTCACTGGAATATATAAAACAACGAAATTTCAGTGCTTCAACATAAAAAATTTCACGCTTTTGAAAAAACTAATCAATGTACACTGAACGAAATAATGTAGGCCATTACAGGGGTTCATTTATAATGAAAGTAGTTGACGAACCTGAAGGTTGCTTTATAAGAATAAAAACACAGTCATCTTGTCCTGGACGTTCAACACAGCATTGCAATTTCGAAGGATTGAAATATCTCATATGTTCACACACTACTGAGTTGTTCCATTCCAGAGTAGTCGTATAATTAGATTCCCCAATGGTAGTTATTTTCATCTCTCCATCGTATCTCTTTCCATTTAATTCCCAATATAAACTTGGAGCTGGATAGCCGTATTCAGAAACGCATGATGGATTCATTGGAACAATCTCCTCAATAGATATTTGTTCAATTCTTGTATGATTTATTTCAATCGTAGTTATCAATGGGTCGACTAAAATAATGCAATGTGTTTTATAATAATGCAACATGTTTACATACAGTACATATGAATTACATTTAAAACTTACTCGTTTGCGTTAACTGTATTTCCGAACAGACATTGGATTGATGCTTTTCTGTTTTGCTTATATGACAACAGTACCAAATCGTGAAATCAGCTTGATTGATTATTCGTATTGTTAACGAACAATCGGTAGTTTTATCACTAATTAAATTAATTCCCCGGGAGGAGAGATTGATTTTCGAAGTATTACGTTTCCAATCGCAATTTACTTTTTCATTAAATACACACGGCATAGTTATATTTTCTCCAATTCGTGCTGACATGTTTTGAAAAGTTTCATTAACGTATAGGCCTAATCCATTATGTTGAAAACTTCTTTCTGAAACTAACAGTACATACACAATACATTATGTGAAAATTACAACTGTTTGAATATAATATCAATAAACGATGACTCTGTCTTGTGAACTATCGAGTCTGACGAAAGTCAAATTGTTCAGGCTACTGTGAGCAATTTTACGAAATTTGTTGAACACCTACCTATTTTAGGTAATAATGTTGAGATAAAGCACAAAAATAACACGTAACGTCTCATTTTACTAAGAAGTTATGTTTAGGCGATTTATACTGTATATAGGTAATAGTTATGTTCGTCTTCTGCTTCCAATATTGAGTTGATGTATAAAACGTGCTATCTTTCATCGCTATCTACCGTTTCAAAAAAGTAAATGTTGACCATTTTGATTTGTATCAGGGGCGAAAATGGTATTTCTTCATATTTTATTAAACATTGCAGTTCGGTGTTATTTTACTCATGAAATACAGTATTTTGCTCAGTTTAATTAATACGCATCATAGTTATCATACTTCAATATTATTGAAACTTAGGTTCTGGTGTTTTGTAGATTATGAAAGTAGATTAAAATATTTGCATCAACTTCGGTTATGACATTAAAAGAAGTGGAAATTTCCCAGTAAAAGTTGCTTCATTGTCCTTATTTACTATAGCTTTAATGCACACAAACTTATCTTAATACAAACGTTTCGCAGATATGGGCGGAAGTATGTTCTGCATGGTAAACATGGAATCCTAAATATTGGTGTAGCTTTTAATTATTTCTTCAGTCTCATAAGCAATAATTGGACGTTGAAGTGTGACCTTATAATGGCTGATTAATCCATGACAATATGACGTTGTTTTATCCTCTCATTTTAAGAAACTAGGGAGATAAGGGTGATTTATTAAACAATAAAGGTATGCTGTCTACAGTATATGTACTGTGCATGTGTAATTAAGCCATCAATTATGAACGATGATTCTGTCTTATGAATCGTCGTGTCAGATGAAAGTCGAATTGCATGTTTAGTCTATACTGGGAATTATTCTAGATATGTGTTGACAAGTTAACCTACCTATTTGAAGAACAAATGATGAGATGAAGCACAATAACACCATGAAACATCTCATTTTCATAATTTTTTTTTATAATGCAATGCATGAAAGTAATGGCGATCCTCTTCTTTTGCTTTCATTCATAGTTTAGTGCTTAAAAGGCTAGTGCTATCTTGCATTGTTATCGACGGGTTTAAAAATAAATGTTGACGAAATTCATCTACATGTATAACAAGGCTAATAATGATGTTTTCATATATTTCGATGTACGATATCATTCTACGCATACACCCCATTTTGCCCAATATATTCGTAATACGACGGATAGTTGTTACTATATTTATATTTTTCTTCTGGTATTTTTCAGATCATGGAAGTAGATAACAGATATTCGCAGCAATAAATGTTGCGTACGTCTAAATGTGAACTTGTTATAAAATTAAAAAAGTAGATATTTTCCAGAAGCAATTTCAGGCTTACAGCTCTGCTTCGTTGTCGTTATTTACTATCCTTTAACAGTTTAACGTGATGTGAAGAATGTAAGAAATGGATAATTTTAACTTTTATAAATAACTAGCGGAAAGGCCCGGCTTTGCCCGGGCTATACTTCTTCCCCCGGTATCATCTCTTCCAAGTCACTATTTCAGCCCGCCCTCCGGTATTATCCCTTCCAATTTTCTATTTCAGGTCCTTCTCCCCCCGGTATCAACCCTTCTGAGTCCCTATATCAGTCCCCTCTTCACGGTACTATCTCTTCCAAGTCCCTATTTCAGTCCTCTCCCCCCCGGACTGAATAAATAATTTGGACCAAATTATTTTTTTTCAAAAAATAATGACAAACATGACGTCAAAAGCCTGGCGTTGCCCATGGGAAAATTAAAAAAATCATAAACATTGACCTAGGTAATGACGTCCTTTTTGAATTACTTTCAAGTCCCACAAACTTCCGTTTTGAATGACCCCTTAAGTCACATGAATGTCTTTTTTGAATTACTTTCAAGTCCTTTTTAAATTACCCCTAAGTCAAACAAACGTCGTTTTTGAATGACCCCTAAGTCACACCCACGTCCTTTTTGAATGACCCCTAAAACCGCACACAAATGTCCTTTTTTGAATGACCCCTAAACCACACGCACCTCCATTTTGAACGACCCCTAGCTAAGTCACACCCCCGTCCTTTTTGGTTGACCCCTAAAACCACACACACACGTCTTTTTTGAACGAGCCCTAAATCACCCACAAACGTCCTTTTTGAATGGCCCTTAAACCACACGCACGACCATTTTGAATGTCCACCCACACGACCACACGACCATACGTTTTGTATTTTATATATTAGATGAGTTTTGTATAATTGAAAATATTTAAATGCTTTTTAAAGGAAAACTATCTTCGAAAATATTGCCTTATAAACTGATCAACAATATGCCGCAATCTCTTAAAAATCCGGAAAATTAACCGGAAGTTGCAAGCTGCAGGCTCAATCTCAGGAATCATGAATCACGACTTTTAAACTGTAAAATCACCCCTGTCGAAATTACTGGAAAATATGCAAATATTGGAATGGAGCCTCGGAGGTATAAATTGATGATTAGGCAGGCTACTCGGAAAAAGGGTTTTATAACTGCTATACCAGCTTGCGTGTAAACTCTGAGTGTTTGTTTGCCCTTCTTTTTTACGTAACATCTTTTTCGTATACAAGTTTTTTTCCCTCAATTTCATTTCGCACTTTTTCTCTTCCCAACTCAACAATATATACTTTTTCTAATGTCGATTTTTTAGGTTAAATAAACACGTTGAAAAAAAGAAAAAAAAAAAAATTAGTAAAATCCCAAACACGTTCAGTAATGATGTCATTAGCTTTTGAGAATGACATTAATAATGATCGTGTGATGAAACGTGGGCCAGTTGGAATGATGAAATTGTGTAAGTGGGGGGGGGGGGGGGTGAGGGGGAGGGAGGTCACGGACACAATGTGTTAAGGGGAGGGACTGGGTCACTGGGGTATGACCAACTCGGACATCCAGTAGATAAAAAAAAATGTCAAATCAAATCAGTTTCCGAAGTAAAAGGGATAATGAGTGTGAAATTAAGTCAGTAAACTTTCCAGTCCTGGATAACCTGGAAAAGTAGGAGAACTTAAACGCTCGATCAAGGTTCATTCGCGAACTTTAACATTTTCCCAGTACATGCATGTATTTTGAAAAATTTCCCACGTTTTCCGAATACAAATTTGCAAAAATTTTCCACGTATACATGTATTTCGAGTATATAATTTACAAAATTTTCCACGTTTTCCGAGGAATAAATGTCAAATTTTCAACATGTTCCGAGTGCAAATTTGCGCAATTTTCCACGTTTTCGCGATCATATATTTGCAAAATTTTCCACTTTTTTCCTCGGTAAATAAATTTGCACAATTTCCACCAGATTCCGAGGACAAATTGGCAAAATTCTCGGCCTTTTCAGAATATACAAAATTTACGTTTTCCGAGTATAGGGTGCTTACACGAGAGAACTTTTTTTTAAATTAAGAATGTTAATTTTGTTACCACTATAGCGCCAACCAGCGGGCAAACAATTAGTAATTTAAATGCATGACCAATTGTGTGCCGCTGGTTGGCGCTAGTGCATGGTAACAAAATTAACATTCTTATTTTAAAAGTT
>JAQGBX010001835.1:0-22826 GCA_034698745.1 Megaphyllum sjaelandicum | reverse complement strand
GTGATACCTAATCTTACTTGGATGTTCTTTGTCATAAAAGGATCTATTCAATGTTGACAAAACCTCATAAGAAATTTGAGGTTAGTTTAGTAATTGTATAAAAGATGGTGGTATTTCCATCTTATGGTCAATTAATGGTAGAAGACAAGTAATGGAGGCTAATTGAACTTCATAGTCAATATAATAACATTTATTTTGTGGTTCATATGAATTATTAATAGAAAACTAATAACACGTAATTGGAGTGATACCTAATCTTACTTGGATGTTCTTTGTCATAAAAGGATCTATTCAATGTTGACAAAACCTCATAAGAAATTTAGCCTTTATTCTCATCATTGCAAGTCCCTTAGAATCATTTAGCTTTGTTTTATGGTCATTCGATCTCCGATTGCATTGCTCAAATCTGCATGTAGGTTCAGCTACGAGCATATAGCATTATCTTAAATGGAAATTGTCAAAATTTTCATTATCTCTTAATTGAATGTTTTTAAAGTTCATTATTAACATAATTGTATGTATCCTTATTGTCGGGTACAGACTGAAGCAAACAGCAAACAGTTTGTCCTAAAATATATGTTTGTGCAAACATGGTGTACACACCACTCAGACAAAGAACAAACAATTTATGCAAACAGCAAACATAAACACTGATTTTGTTTGCTTCAGTCTGTACCCGGCATTTAGGAAGCAACCTACATTCGGAAGAGGTGGAAACTCTTGCTTTCACGAAGTCCAAGCAATTTCTTTGAATGATGGTCTTTTAATTTCTGTATTAAAGTCAAACGAGTTATATGCAACAAAAATAAACTGTTTTCAGTTGTGAAATTAAGCTTAATGAGTGCTCTGAGACTGCAATCCCTTTTTTAAAATTCATTTTCATAATGGATTACTGGGGACACCGATTTCCCCATCGCTTCATGCATTTTCAAACCGCCAAGATGTTTCCTCAACCCCCAAGGGAATTTTGATTATCGTCAAATTCATGGATGCTCTTTTTTAAAAACTTTTTTCGCCGCTTGAAATATTTCAAATGATGGCGCTTTACTGTTTTCCTACTTCGTTCAATATCCGGGACAACACACAGACTCCTGCTCTGATCCCATAATCTCTTCCTTGGATTCAAGAAGTGTACGCAATCAGAAGTAATAGTTCATGCAAATTTGCCTAAGAGATTCTTCCTTCCTTTTTTCTGTCTGCTCTACTTCCGTTTTGATTTGTTTGCATCGCGAGAAATTTCACGAAATCGAATACTACAGGCAAGGCAATCAAACCTGCCTTAGATAAAACCTTGCAGGATCTTTAAGATGAATAGCATTTAGAGGACTATCAGTCTAGGACTGCTTTGAAACGATTCTAGCATATGAAATGTTAATGCATGTTTTTTTGTTTTGCGAGTGGAAGAGATGTCATATTTGAATGCTCATACCAGTACAATAGGGTTACTCAAACAGAAGCTTTACAAATGAAGTCACTGAAATGTTTAAAGAATTCACTCAAAAATATATGTACTGCAGTATTTGCATACCGCTATTGTTGAAGTAGTTACCTTGCAAAATGACATTTTTTACTTTGCAATTTTCAATTTCTACATTTCAATTCCATGCCATAAGCTAGTTAATTTATACTGAAATGTCATGCTATTTATACTAACAAGACCATTTTAAAAATGCAGGAAAACATTTTAAAAATACGTTGTACCAAATTTTTGGTGATAGCATCATATGTAAGTGTCTATATGTATTATGTATATTGTGTTTATATTTTTTAATGTGCTGAAATTAGCATTGCACTCATGTTTTTTATTTATCCGGTAAAATCCAGATCCTTGGTGAGTTGCCTTGGCTGGTGTCACATTGGATCAGTGATTCCCAAATAAAAAATTCTGAAAAAGGGGCAATAAGTAAAAAAAATTTCGAAAAGGGGATGGCGAGAAAGTTTTTTTCGAAAAGGGGGCGGTGAGTAAGTTTTTTTTCGAAAAATAGGGGCGATAAGTAAGTTTTTTTTTTGAAAAGGGGGGCGGTGAGTAAGTTTTTTTTTTCGAAAAATGGGGGCGGTGAGTAAGTTTTTTTTCGAAAAGTTTGGGAACCTCTGTTGTAGATGATCAGAAGTGGTTTTTCAAGCATTTCTTCAAATTTATGCAATCAGTGATGTACTGTATAAATTCATAACCTTTTGTATGAATCGAATTTTCCTTACAAGTACAGGAAGTTCATACAAAAGAAAAATAATTTTCTGTATTGAAACCAAACAACCTAACCTATTCTGATTTCTTAAATTACATGTTAAGGAAGTACGAAATACATTCCTTATGTCCGCTGTATTTCGGGCACCATAAATTGAAAGTTAATCAGTGTTTTCGTAAAAAAGTGATGGTAATTGCCTTTTTCTCACATTTTTCTGAATGCGAAAACTTTTTGTGCGTCTTTTATTCCATATATTGACAATAGTTTTACTGTATGTATTTTTCCCACTTCAATTATTCAGGAAATTTGCTGCGACGAAATACAAAGCAATTTTTTGTATGATAAGTTAAACGTTTTCTTATTTGATTTGTATGTCATTTTCTCCCCATAAAAGTTCCCCCTGCAGCTGATTGAAAAGTATTTGTCGAATCGAAAATCGATTTTTCTCAATAATTTGCGATGCGCTCGTGCGTTATGATTTATGGGAAAATCGCACTTTATCAAATTTTACTGTTAAGGCGGCCATTAGACCCATACAAGAAATTTCGTCCTTTTGAAATAAAAATCTTTTATGAGAATTCACGTTCAGTTTAGCAAGTTTAGTGCAGTGGTCAAGCTGCGAGCTTGACTAGTAATTAATATGAAAAGGCATATAATGCACTAATTTTGAATTTTTACTCGTCCTCGCTGTTAATGAATATAAATTAAATTTTGTCTCACCCTGCATTTAAAATTAACTTTTGTCTCATCCTGCATTTAAAATTAACTTTTGTCTCATCCTGCATTTAAAATTAGCTTTTGTCTCACCCTGTATTTAAAATTAACTTTTGTCTCACCCTGTATTTTAAAGCAGCGTGAATCGATATCGGTCATATCGATTCAGCTGTACTGGACATCGATTAAGTTATGGTATCGGTAGCCATTTTGGAAAATCTACTCGATAGTGTTTGTTGTTCAAGATTTTGTAAATAATTTCAGCCGTATTGTTGTTGTCGTCTTACGCGTTACCACGATGTCTTCAGCTGCAGCAAGTGAATCTTCTGAACAGTCAGAAAACGACAAACGCGCGGAACGAATGAAGAAACTGCGGGATCTTCACTTGCGACGGGTAGGCCTAATTAAATTTCGAAATGATTCGAAAACAAAATACTTGTTGTTTGTGATTAAAACTCAGTACGTGTCAACTTTCATTAGAACGAGGCACGGAAATTAAACTACAAAGAAGTAGTGGAGGAAGACAAACGAAACAAATTACCTGCAAACTGGGAAGCAAAAAAAGCCCGATTGGAATGGGAAATCGAAGATGATGTTAAACGCAAGGTAGGCCTATACGTCAGTAACTTGATGAAATTTAACCAAATTTAATATGCACTGTATGACCAGTAGGTATATATACGTACATGTAGACCTATATCTATTATGCTGGAAGTATTTTGATCAGGTTTTTTTAGTCGCTAGTCTGAGAACCCTGTCATTAAATAGTTAACTTTTTACTAACTTGACGTCCCACATGCTTGTTCAAATCTGAAGCTTGTTTCCAAGCCTGGTCTACATGGACTTGCTAGAAAATGATTTGTAAATCATGGCTACAAGCTAGGTAAATGCATTTCGTATTATGTTTACTCAAGAAATGTATTTTATAGGAAGCATCAGAAACTGGAGAAGATTATCATCGATTAAAAATGCTTGATATCGGTGCTGATGTTGCTGAGAAGCTTGAAAGAAAAAAAAAGAAGAAAAATCCAGATCCAGGATTTGCTGGTATGTTCATGAATTTGAGAAAGTTGTTGTATT
Organism: Megaphyllum sjaelandicum; assembly: GCA_034698745.1. Classification (NCBI taxonomy): domain Eukaryota; kingdom Metazoa; phylum Arthropoda; class Diplopoda; order Julida; family Julidae; genus Megaphyllum; species Megaphyllum sjaelandicum. Next base: position 18,846 of record JAQGBX010001835.1, on the reverse strand, counting down.
TCGTATGAGATTGTCCAACGCTTCCACTAAAATATGTTGAAGTTTATGAATGCGTTCATATGCTGATGTTTATTTTCAATACGGACATTTGTTCCTGTTAACTTGCTAATTATTTTTCAATTATATTTTAGATTATGAACAAGCTACTGCTCGGCAGTATCATTCTCTGGTTAAGCAGATAAAACCAGATATGGACCAGTATGCTGAGCAAAAAGAAAAAATGTAAGTCATGCTTATCTGTGATTATTATCATCTTCAATTGATGTTGACTTCTTAGTTGGTTGATGTGTTGCTTTTGTAGCTCGTTAGTTCACCATGCTTTTCTTGATTCAACATTGCTATTTTTGGGAGGTTCTGCTCATGTTGCATGTGTTTGATTTCTTTGCAACCACAGGTGATTTGCGAAATGTAAAGCAGTACAAATTTGCTGCTTTTGCTTTGTTTTGTAGCATTCAGAAATTGTGGCTATTAATTCATGCATATCCTTGCACTGACTGCAACACAGCTTTTCAGCAGAAAAACTAAGTTGGATTAGGTGGGATCTGGTAGTCAATGCAACACTTGGGTCTGAACTTTGAGGGAGCTTTGGGCTTTTCAAAAATGAGTAGTTAAGTTTTTCTTTGATCTGTGCATCGGTGTGCATCTTCAATTCCATTCAACTCAGAACCCTACTATCAGTTAATGAATACCATGTGGTAGGGGGGTGTAATCCATCAATCCAAAGGTATTCTTAGTATTATTTGAAAGAGCACATTTGCATGTTGCTTGGTTTGGCCAAAATCGCATACCCGTATCGTTCATGTGAGATGTAGTATTGTGGATGTGCAGGCTGCAATGTAATGTGACTGGCTTAAAATATGCCTGTTTAAAATCTTCATGCTAATTCGGGAATTTGATATAGGGGAGAGGCATTTTTTCCAACTCCAAATACGATCATTCATGGTTTACACAAAGATACAAAGCCAGGTATTGACAGGATGGTGGATGATTTAGAAAAAACGTAAGTTGCATTCTTTTTTTTTTGTAATGTTGATATTTATATGCTCACAACAGTTAACTGACTTTTTTTGTTGGCATGTCAGGATACATAAACGATCCAGGTACAGTCGTAGACGCATGCACAATGATGATGCAGACATCGACTACATTAATGAACGTAACATGAATTTCAACAAGAAACTGGAAAGATTTTATGGAAAATATACTTCAGAAATCAAGCAAAACTTGGAAAGAGGAACAGCAGTTTAGTTCTGAAAACCAAATAGGAATGGTTGTATATAGTTTCTCATTAAAATCTTTACTTTTGTCTTATTTTATTTTAACATGTATCAAATTGCAGTGGCAATAAATTATTTTGTAAATCATGTAAATGCTAATAGTACTTAATTTCAGTTGTTTTTATTCACATACACAATTACACAGCAAAATGCCCATCCATAACAATGTGCACTTTTTGTAAAACAATTTGCAAGCACAACAAAAAATATGCTAGTCCAAAAATATCACAAATTTGACAATAAATTACTTATACAAACATGTCTACGAAACAAGTTTTCTGATGTAAAAACTTCATCCTTTAAAAATGTGGGTTATTCATGTATTACGTTAAAACTGTGGGGAAGTTTCAATCTTCATTCACTAACAATATAGAGATGTCATGTTTAAAAACTTAAAATATTTAATTCGTCGATGCCTGTGAGATTCATCAGATTAAAAATAGCAAGGTGGTGGAATGAGTACTGTATAATAATGGCTTAATCTCATTTGCCATACGAGAGATCCCAACTTTAAAAACTTTGTCCCAATTTTACTTTTAATAAAAAAACAGTTATGGCTATTAATAACTTGCTTATTGACCCTGAATTTCAGAAGTTAATCAATGTACAGTTTTAAATTTTAAATGGAAACTAGGTAGGCAAATTTTTGCAATGTACCTGGTCAAACAATATGACTACCTATCATGGTCATATCTAATCTTGATTGTATTTTAATTACTAGCCCAGTGCTCTGCTCGCCATAAAAGAGCAGTGATACTCTTTTTTGTTTGACCCTTTAAATTATTAGTCAAGTTTGTAAAGCGACTGATTAGGTTGCGATACCCTTTACCTACAGTTGCAATTACTGGAGGGTGATTAACTAATTGGACTGGTGGGGGACTGCACGAGCGAGATGGAGATCTAACGGGACTGCTTCTTTGTGAATTGCTTCCACTCTTTGCTTTATGGATCTTAGGTCTAGTTAAGGGCAAAATAGTTATTACTTCTTCTTCAAAAGACCTAAAAATAGTAATCGGTCTCATTGTTTTTCCTTCAGCTATGATGAGGCATCCCCACGTTGTTCCTATGAAGAGTTCACCATTGAGAATGGCCATGGCTGTTACTTGACATCGTCCTGCTAGTTAAAATAAGGTAAGATTGGTTTTCTGTTTAAACTCGTGTGTCTGTTTTTTTGGAAAGTGTCGTGGCATCATTAAGGACTTACGACTCAAATGCTCCTCGATGCTGATGGATTTTAAGCTTTCCGAGCATGGAGCCAATTTGGAGCAATCCAATTTGTTTTCAATTGTCCGACTGCCAACATCCCAATGATAGACTATGCAACCTAAGTTTAAAATTTTGTGTAAATTTTAAAAGCAGTGTTTTGACCTTAATTTTGGTTAGAGTGAAGATGAACTCTACATTGACTGTAAGCATTATTTATTTAAAAACTATTTACCTGGATATGCATATGACCATAAAGACGTACAATCGGCAGCCTCTGTCACTATGTGTAACACGTCTAATGTGTCTGGTATTGCTTCACCATGGCCTAAAACATCCTGAGACGTGATTGTAGAATTGTGTAAGGTAAAAATAGTCATACACCCCTGTATTTGTCCACACCACAATTCCCACATCCTATAAATGATGGGATAAATGGAAATAATTCAATCATATTAGAGGGAAACATTAAGTAAATAGTTTACATCCTGAAACGCATTGCATGCAGCAATTTAACCATGAATCGAAGGATGATGGTTATGACTTACAGACTATCCACAGATTGAACAATAGCTGTGCAGTGAATTTTTAGTCCATTACTTCCTAGTTCCATTAACATATTTCTTATCGTTTCCTCAGCAATTGCTAGTCCTTCATCTTTCATTAATGATTCTGCCTTGCAAAGCCATGCATGTCCATTTGTTAAGGTTATGGCCACAATCCTCGTTACTGGATTGAATAGCAAAGTGTTTACTGCCACGGTTGTCGGGGCATCTGGTTCCAGTGTGAAGTGGAGTAGTTCAACATATTGAGATGCACTAGAAGTAATGTATTAAGAAATGCGAGATTTTAGTTGCAATGTTTATCAGCCTTGAAGCATTCTGCCTGCAAAATGATCAAATCTTAAAGCATTAAATATAGAAATTCTTAATGATATATTAAAAGCGTTAATTAATGGGAAAAGCAAACCTAAATATATGAACTGTTCCACGAGTATCCCCCAACCAGATAGTCTCTCCAACAACGCAGATTCGCGAAACGGTAATCGAATCCAGTTCTAGGGTCTGTAATGAATGATAAGATTTAATTCCTTTTAGACAAAGTCAATTTATTTGGTTTGTTGCTTTCCATTATAATTAAGTTATACGACTCCAGCAGGTACTTTGGTTTTGCTCTCTTAGTTTTCTCGAAAGAGAAAACAGTTGATCCGTAATCTTAATTGAAAATACACTTAGGCAATATAGATGTTATTTACTTTGTATTCTTGCCAGCCATGGTAAGTGCAAGCAAGAATATCAATGTGTTTTCCTTTTCGGCTAAGCCATAATTCTGTTTGATCAGGAGCCTCGAAAGGTAGGATTTCATCTGTTTGAAAGGGAAATCCTGTGTCAATTACAATTTGGGGTAAAAAATCAATACGAGGCTTGTTAGTGGCCATTACTTTAATTAGCTACATTGCTTACCTGATTCGGCTTGAGGGGAAACAACAGCGCCACATATTACTGGCATCTGTTCTTCCAATGATGTTACATCAACCAAATGAACAAACTCTGGTGCTGCTGCAATTGATACTATTTGACTAGCTGAAGGCCTGTCTTTTGGATGTTGAGACCAGCAAATTGTCATCAAATCCAACACATAAGTTGGATAAATAATTTCCTGAAATAAATTAAGTTAACAATGTTAAAAAGTAATGAAGTTAATTTTGAATTTATTTTTAATAAAAAAACTGAATTTGAAATTTAATCATGTTTGTTTATTAAAATTCAATTTAAAATCCATAATGCGCTGTTAAACACCATGATTGACCTACTCTTTGCGAGACAGATGGTCGACCGCCTTCTAAGATATGATCTTTAACTGATTCATGGCCGTCAAATGGCAAATGTAACGTCAGGAGTTCATATAAGAACATTCCAAAGGAAAAGCAATCGACCTGTTAGAACATTACAATTTAGAATTATACGCTCATATACCCTCGTAATTTCCTGGTTCAATGCATTCTGTCAACCAACTTTTTCAGTATATTCCTCTTCGCCATTATATCGCATAATTTCTGGTGCCATGAATCCCTCTGTGCCTCCAAACCCCTTTGTTCCCGTTGGCAAAGTTGATCGGCTTATTCCGTAGTCAGCTAGTTTCACATCAACAACCTCCAAAGGATTGAAATGAAATGGCGGTGGTAGTTGCCACACGAGAACATTTTCAGATTTCAAATCTCGATAAATAATATGTTGAGAATGCAAATATTCCAATGCCTTTGCTATCTGAAACAATGTAAAAAAGTACAATTAAATTTGGAATACACGAAATTCAACATCAATATATATTAAGTAAGTTGCTTTACTTGAATGATTATCTTTTGTAGTACAAAAACGCTCAGTTTTGATCCACTGCGTCTATAGTTTTTCAGAACAGAATCCAAAGCTCCTTGGGGAGCCAATTCCAAGACGAGTGATAAAGGATGGGTGCACATACCCACCAATGGCACAATGTTCGTATGTCTCAGAGCCAACAAAATTCCAAGTTCCTGTCGTGCAGTACAGTATGCCTTGCACGCATACTGGACAGGATCCCGTTGCCATTTACTATGGGCGGCCTAATATTAAAATATTATTATACATGTAATATTATTTATATCAGCAACTCTTCTTCAATAGTTGGGTTTTTAAATTTTCTGGCATTGAAATTTAGTAAAACTTCATTTCACTAATTCAAATAAAATTACAGAATCTTTATGGAAAATCACAATTTCCTGTTGTTGATCTTAATTACTATTTTTTATTAATCAAAACAAAAAGAAGACACGATTCTGTGTTACCTTGTAGGCTGCTTGTGCAGATTGCCGTGCATTATAGCCTGGATCCACTGGTTGAAGCATTTTCATGGCTACATCTATGTTCATATTTGAAGCCTGAATTTAAAAGAGGCATTAATTAATTGCATAATTATACATTGATAATACCGGTATGTGTCAATAACTAAGTAAAAACATTGTTGTAACTAACCCTTTGTTTGACTGTTGCTCTGAATACGAAACCAAATGCTCCGCGTCCCAGCATCTTCCCTCTTTTGATCGATTCTGGTCGAATTAAGTACCTCTCTCCCAAGTCCATGAAAACCTGATAGAATTATTAGTAGTTTTTAAGCCCACGTTAATATTTTAAAAGTAGCATTTACAGTTTTTTTTTCCAAAATCAAATTTAACATAACGTTTGACAAATAAAAATTACCGTATCTGGCGCTATCTGAGCCAAGGATATTCCTCCATGAACAGGACATCGCATACATTTTTCATCATAAGCCATTAAAATGCATTCTTCAATCATAAAACAATAAACAAGGCGATGAAGGATGGTATCTGGTTCCATATTATCTTCGATTGATTGGTCTTGTCCAGCAAGCTCCAAATCATAGCGGCCTTCAGCCGAAGGCTTGCGACTGGGCACGTGAAAAGCATTTTTAAGCATTGTGGTATAAGCTTAGGAGTTCAGACTAAAACCAAAAATCATCACAAAAAATACCTAGAACTGGTACTATCTGGGCCAACACCGCTATCACTGTCATGAGATGTCATGCTGTCTCTCGACCCTTGGTTACTTCTTCCACCACCTGGTGATACATTGCCTCTGCCATTATCACCTACTGTCTTGCCAACTAACCCTGCTAGATAAACAGCTTGACTGACGCTTGCTTCACCGCGATTCCCTGCAGACTCAACCATATTCCAGGGTTCCATCTCGCCCTTACTCATAATGTGAGTGGAAGTACACTCATTTTTAAATTGGTTTACCAAGCACGGAGTGCAAGGTACAACTCGTGTGACCAGAAATTTGCCTTCAGAGGTATGGACGAAACGTGTTCCCAGGGTAGGATACCAATCTTCCAAAAGAGTGTCTATATGGTCAACGGATAAAGCAAGCAATTTTGCCACACATTCAGAATTTGGTTCCAAGACGATAGATTGGTATAGTACATCATCTGGACTGCAGGTAGATGCATCTTCATTCATATCTTCTGTACGATATGGTCGCTTTAAAACTATAGTTTGGTTTGTTAGCAGAACATCTAAAATAGCTGAATTAGACATATCCAGTTCTCCCCATGTTCCTTCTTGTTGTAACATGAAGTGCATGCGACGGTAGTCACATGGAGAATTGTTCAGATTTGGAAGAATTTCCTTCATCCGAAACAGTGACGTGTTTGCATACCTAAGCTCAATGCCAGTTTGCCAGCAAACCCATTCTGCCTTTTTCTCCAAAATAGACAATAATGATGGATCTTGTTGAACTTCTTTTGGTAGTACAAAATAAGACCGCACAATGTCGACGATTGTATCATCAGCTAGCATTCTCGTTAAAAGCCGGGACCAAAATCCACTTGGAAAGTATGACATTATGAGCAAGCGATGGATGCTTGCATGAGGGTCATAGTGATGCTGGATGTGACATTCATCCAAAGAACTCCCATTTCCTGTACCGTTTGCAGATAAAAGAACTGAATCCTGGCTTTCGTCAAGCTTTTTCGGACTCCCTGCAATAAACGGTTGTTTGTTAAATATAAGAGTTTATTGCATGGCACAAATTCAATAGTGAAAATGGCACCAACCTAGAAAAGGGGGAGGCTTACAAGCATTGTATGCCTTTGACCTGAAGGCCCATCCACGAGAACGTACTGGGATCTGTGCATATATAAAATCCTAATATTAGTGGCTATTCAAATGAACATCAGATTAAAATAATTCGACCGATGAATATCATGCACCATATCGCATTCCTTTCTTTAAATACGCAAGTAAATAAAATTCTAATCTAGCGTGCAGAAGAAACTTATGATTCCTTGGACCACCACCCAAGGATGAGAAATGAACCTTTACCCGGACGTCACATCCTGGTAATCCACTACGCATTTGTTCTTCACTTGGTAAAAGCGATGGAATTAGCAAAGTACGGTTATCCCAGGTTAATGCCACTTCAAACTTGTTCAACAAATTAACGATGTAATGTTTAGCGTCTGATGGAGCACATTGTGATGACTTAAATGTATGTTTTAAGTCGTCCATTTTCATAACACCTGAAATAGTAGTATTAAATTACATGAAATACCATCTAATGTTTAATGTTCATCACGTAAATTAAGGTGAAAATGTTTATATAATTATTAATTTTAATGTATTTGCAATTTCGTGACTTAAATACTTACCATTTCTTGCAAAAGGGTTTATTTCTCGGATTGTGACAACATGAGCAAGCATGTCACAAAGCCACTGTGGATCCAGGAAATAGAGATCTTTCAATGTTGCATCTTCATAGTGGAGCAAAACTCCTGTAATTTTAATAAAAACATTGAATTCCATTTTACATGCTCCAAATAAAACTGAGATGGACATCAAGATGACGTACCATTTTCATGCAGGAATGCTGTGGCTTGGTTTAATTCTGCCATATCCCGAAATCCCATATGGAACCTTTCTTGCATTTCATTCATTACCAACATTCTAAGAACAAAATATGAATTATCTCACCATAATAATAATAATTTAACATCACTTTATTTGCTTTGTGATGCACTTACTTGTATTGTTCAGATTGCAAGACAGGATCTTTGTTCTGCAATCGCCTTTCAATTGATAAATAGCTCACTACATCCTCCAAAGCCAAATATGTTGCTGGGATTCGTTGTTCAAGAAGACGTTCCTTGCTTCCTATTTAGTATTGGAATTTTATTATTTAGTATCATTTTGTTCATCGTTGTTGGAATATCTAGCAGCCATTTGTTTATGAAAGAAAATGAAGGTACCTGGAGGACGTAACTCAAAAACAGTGTCATAGATTAGATTTGACAGAAGTTTCACGTTGTGCCTGGATTTGCAGCTAATTTCAATGGTGTCCAAAACACGAGGTAACCCACATTTGTCAGCATCAACAACATTTATGAATCTATCACGGATTAACTGTTGCAAATCTTCGGAAAAAGAAGGTGGATACTTTTCCTTGACTAAATCGTAATGGGTTCCAATGATCAAAACTGGAGAGTTGGGAGCTCTGGCCTATACGAAGTAATTAAAACCCCAATCTACAACTTAGTACATGCTTCATTCTCTGACATTAATTTACTTTAGTTTCTTCCAAGTTATTAATTACCTGTATATTGACAAGCCATTGCTGAATTCCAGCAACTCCGCGCTCCCCATCTGTTATTTTCCAAACAACTAGATATAATGATCGTTTTGAAAGAAAATACTGATGCGTAGCATAGTACTCTTTCTGGCCCCCAAAATCCCATGTCCTAAATGTTACTGGTCCGTGAGGGCTATGTCCACGAATTTTCTTTTCGTATATCCAGTCGCTGATATCAACACCAACTGTTGATATATTTACTCCTTTTGCTGTTTTCAGGTTTATATTTTTGTTACCCATTCGTTTTGCCCAGTGCTGCAATAATAACGTGTAAGATATAACTGAATGTTAATTCTATGCTTAACGAATTCTTGTGAATTCATGTAAGTCAAGGTACAAACCTCGGCTGGCTTTTTCTTATAAGATCCTGTACCTTCTTGTCGTAGCTGCTCAAGCAAGGATGTCTTACCAATTCCCTGAACCCCGACAATCATTAATTTCATTCGGGCATATGGCTTGGCACTATGAGTTTAAACGTGATTTTAACATATACAATGTATATGAGGTTTTATTGTTATTGCTCTCTTACTTACTCTTCCAAAATGGATTTTAGGTAACCAACCACGTCCATGGTTTTGTACTTTTTACTTTCTATCATTGTTTTCAGAGGTTCATTTAAGCTGCATCCACGTGTATTTAAGTTCCAAAGCTTGTTAAGTAGACCCATTTCAGATGGCAAATAGGAAATTTCTGTATCGAGAAAAACGGACACAATGATCACAAAATGAAATTCAAGATAAATCATATTTCAATGCAAGGCTCTGCTGTACTTTCCTATGTTGCCACTGACGTTTAGTACTGACAAATTTGTTAAATCATTTATATTTGTCGGAATTTCATGAAGTTTGTTATTACAAATGTCCAACATGGATAGATTTGGAAATAGTAACTTGGATTTTAAACTTGGAGTTGGTGATGAACATTTTGCATCCTGAAATGTCAATTTTATCCATTGTCATACAGTTTTTTAAGTAAAATTGATTAAATTAAGGTCAGTAAAATTACCTTTGGATTCAAATTAATCTCATTAGACTCCTGTGATTCGTCATCGTCTCCAATAAAATCATCATCTATCCCAATGATTAATCGGTCGAAATTATTGTCGCCCAAAATTAAGGTTCTCAGATTATCCAGGCGGTGGTGACGTCTATGACCACAAAGATTTGATCCCAAGGAGTTCAGTGATGACGATGATGCCCGTGCACTTTGAGATAGTTTCCTAACTAAAAATACATATTTCCATATCATAATTATGATGTCAACATTGTTTTACAATTTTATACAAAGTATCAGGTCCTACGTGGAATAAATGCTCCTTTATTTGAATGTCTCGGAGAAGTATCCCCTGCACTGTAACAATATAAACCTTGTGCTTCCAACAATAAATCAGTTTCCAATCTTCTAACAATAGGCCAAGAATGTATTTGATTGTGAGACAGATCTAATTGTTTCAGTCCAATGGGATAAGAACTAATGTGACCCATCTCGGTTAATCTATATATTAACACAACAAAAGCAAAATTAATGTTAAAGTTTGTAAAGAACATGTATGCATCCATCCAAGATCTTATTTGCAATAACGGATGGGAAGCTGCCTATCATTATGATATCACAAAAGTAGTATTAAATGATGTTTGCTTTACCTGTTATAGCTAAGATTTAATCGAGACAAATTCACTGCGAAGCATGCCAGTCCATGAGGCACAATTTCAAATTTATTGTGAGCTAGATTTAGAGTGGTTAATTGGGATTGACTATCCTTGTTGTTTTCATCTTCATCCAAAATGCTATCGTTTATTTCAACATTATGGCTCCATAAGTTATTATGATGTAATTCTTTGGTACTTAAGTTTGGGCACACCGAGTTTTCACAGATATCTGATTGATTGATAATTTTCCCTTCTTTGGCTTCTTCACCAATGCAATACTTGACACCGTCTTGACAGATTTCCACAGCTGCACCATGTGATCTGTCTACCTTATTATTGATGCTGAGCTCAGTAGGTGTTATGCAGTGCCTTGGACTGCAGTCACTTTTGGTCGAAGAATTATCATCCACAATGTCTTTATTCCATCGATAGTTGTCAATAACTGGTTTTGTTCGCACGGGTAAATCACATAATAAGTTAAACGACACATTTAGTTCCCGCAACTTTGGTGCTGTCCACATTTTAAATGGAAGGGCTTGCAGTTTGTTGTTGGAGAGGTCTAAGGTCACCAAGACAGGTAGATCAAAGAGAGCCGATGGCACAGAATCCAGGCGGTTGTCTTGTAAATGCATTTCTTCAAGAGATGTGCAATCATATTTGCATGCAGTTTCGTTCTTTTCGCCTTTTAATTTATGCTGCGGAGAAAGTTGTAAAGCTAATTTTCCAGAGTTGTTTGGAAGCCGTTCAATTTTATTTTGAGCCGCATTGAGATATTTTAAAGAAGCTAGTTGGAAGATGCAGTCTGGCAGTTCCGTGAGCGCGTTGTTGGAAATGTCCAATCGTGTGATCGCAAACAGTGCAATAGTTTGATTTTTTAAATTCAGTTTTAATTTCGGATTATGACTTATACTAGCGTCAATAAGCCACTGTTCACGAATGTGATCCAAACATTTTTGACCGTGCCAGTTGACCATTACCGGTGTTGTGGGAAACATGGAACTGTATGTCACGCTTCCAACACCCGCAAATCCTAATGATCCAAATTGAGTAACAGGGATGACATCCAAGGCTTTTTTGTTGATCTTATATTCAGCATCAGGATGGGTTTTAAGTGTCAACAGCTTGGAAATGGTGACTTCATCCGGGGCTCTACTTGCAACAACTAAGGCTTTGCATTCATCATCTCGGGCACCATTTTTCAAAAGCAGTTCAATCATGCCGTAATCTTTGTTCTTGCAAGCTTCGACAAGAGCAGTAGATCCAGTAAACGTACAGTCATCATCTTGGAAATGGGCGTCGTTTTCGTTGATATTTATTCTTAAGTTTGGATTTGCCCCGTTGGCCAGAAGCATGCTTGCAATTGAGTGGTATTTATTTTTAACGGCTATGTGAAGTGCAGTTTCGCTGTCGTTGCTGCAGTATACATCAAGATCCAATGGATTTATCATGCATTCATTAGACCGTAAAGCTTGTTCTCCATTCTTGTTTAAATTTAACTTAGAAATAATCATCTGTATACCACCAGAAAGCTTTCTTCGTGGACTAGATTCATCATCACAGTCACTTTTCTTCTCAATTGGAGTGTTGAACTTTTTCACTGCCACGTTACCTTCAGGAGAGTAGTTTTGTTGGCTGTCAGTTTTGGTGGCTTTAATTTTAAACTTCAAGAGTAAATCTACAAGCTTTTGGTTGCCTACATAGCAGGCAAGATATAATACAGTTTGACCCGTAACATCACGCGCGTTAATATCAAACGGTAGTTGATATTCCACAGTGTCATTTTTGTCATGGAATGTTAACATCACATTGGACGGGTAAGGAAACCTTAATAATAAGTCCAGTATCGCTACGTGACCATTAATAGCTGCAGCATGAATAGGTAACCATCGTTCCACCGTTGCTACTTGTACAAGTTGTGGAAATCGCTGTAAAATAACATTCACCACTTTAATGACATTTATTTTATGAATATTTCCTGCCCTATTAAAAATGTTCTGGTTTGACATCAATTTACCTTTAATAAAATTTCGGCGATATCTTTCCTGCCACTGTAGCATGCGATGTAAAGGGGAGAGTATTTCGTGACAGGATGTATGCGTCCATCAGCACCATTATCTAGGAATAATTTGACGACTTCCTTTTGTCCTTCTTCACAGGCTCTGTTCAAAATATGTTTATATAAATTACAGGGCGACTGCAATAAAAAGTGCATTTGTGGCTTTGTTTTCAACCTACTTAAATAACAAGGTGCTGCTTCCATTAGGGGCTGAATTAATGACTAGATTAACTTCTCCATCAAGTTCTCGTAACAGTGTCCGGATTTTTCCAGTGTCGCCAGCACTACTGGCTTCCAATAAAGCTGAAAAGTGTTTTTTTTTAATTGTTAGATGAAATCTTATAACTTAGTCTGAAAAAATCACTGCATCAGAAGTCTACCGTATATGTAGGCTACATGTACAGCATATGTGAGCGTATATTATTATATTTACAAACAATTATTTTGCCAAGAAAATTTCTTATACAGAATATAAAATTTAATTATTGATTCTTGAGCTGTGTATTCCCATGCATTCTTCTTTTTCATATGGAATTTTAAGTGATTGACAATTTATTTAATTGTAATTACTTTTGATAACAGGAAATAATGAAGGCCAAGTTCAATACATAACATTCAGTAGCCATAGTTATAGAAATCAGAGGCAGGATTTTAAATAAGTAACGGGAAGTTTTTAATGGAATGACACTTAGCTCGTATAATGTATAAGACCCGAATGTATTTAAAAAAACTAATGATGCAGTAGTATGATGAAGTACGTCCAGGTGATATTAAAAACAGTACTTACCATGGTATATTTCATAGCGGTATTGTTCCCTTTGATCTGAAAAAAAATGCAGAAAATGGAATTAATTTCAAGTTTAAAAAAACAGGACATTATCTTATATTAATTGGTACCTGCATCTTCAATCGAAAAACATGGACTCTCTTCAAAAAATTCCAGTGCATCAAGAGCTAATTCCACCTCCATGTTTTACAAGCATAAAGTGCAACTTTCAATGTTTAAAACTGTCCACACGTCCATTTGTTGATAATCACTGATTTACTATTCGACTTGATTAGAATGTGCGACTAGACTGTCTAGCTGACCCCAAAAGAGCAAGACACAGAGGTGACGCGTTGATATCTATCACTAGAAAAGGGACGTCTAACCAGCGGTTCAAAGTCGAAGTTTAAATGCGTTGTACATCTTATAGCACTATAGTGCATATCCAGTTTTTGAATCAATAGATTAAAAGCTTGTGAAAATTATCAAGGAACAAGGTAGACAGGTTTATAATTTCACCAATCATGTGATAAATAAATTATATCCCGTAAAAAATCTCGCATTTCATAAGAACCATGATGTAAAATGAGAGTCCCCTAAATCCTAACATCGATGAAGGTTTACTTTTACATATTTCCTCTTTTCCCTATCAAATTTTCAAATAATAGGTTCATAATCCAATCGCAATTAAAGGTGTTATCTCCTGTTATTGTCGTTTGTAACCGATACTGAGCATGTTTGGTTATTTCCATTGATTGCGAACAACATCACTGCGTAGGGTCAACTGATTTATCTAATATTATCAGCTTTATAATAGGGACAAGTTGACATTTGCCTGATACCTTTCATTATTTTCAGTCTATAATCATCTTTCAGACTTTTTGCCAAGAATAGGCCTTATTGGGCTTACTTGTACATCGCCAGTAAATACCTCTTGAAATTTATAGTATAGCATTTGGATCAGGCTAAAATAGAAAAAAACTTGGTGCAAGTTGCGACAACAAATTAAAAATTTTAAGATAATTCGCAATACGGGAAGTCGTGATAGATACTTTTGAAAGAAAAAAAAAGATACTGGAGATAAAGAAGGCGAGGTGAAAATAAACGAGACAACTGCGTCAAAGTGCGAAAGTAATGGCTATTAAAGGAATTAACGACATGCTAATGGATTCTAATCGTTAATACGTGGCACTGATAGGTCACTCAAAATTGAAGTTGCCCTTGACAACCAGTTGTCATTTCACCTGCCAAATTTCCTTAACAAGCTTAGTAATTTATGCTGCTAACGAGTTATATAAGAAGCCACAGAAAAACTGAATTTAATCCTATATACATGTAGGCCTACATGTACTTCAGATTAATTCTCAAGGTTTAGTTTTGGTCTCTCTTGCGTGACTATAGACATTCCCTTTGCAAGGCTTAGTGTCCATATTACAAGTTTATGATAATTTGATTTGATTATTGACAAAACAGGAAACGATTTTGTAATTGCAAACAAGAGTCCTTGCTATTCTTGTCTAAACATACAGAAAATAGCGAATCCTTGTGAACATTTCTAATCAGGTTTGAAAATCGGAATTTCAGCAAAAAATTAAAATGAAAGAAATTAGAAATTGTCTTTTTCTACTCTCCTACATCAGTTTTTATTCCTTATTAGACATAACATTTTCTGAAGTACATGTACATGCAACTTTAGTAAAGTTACACGAAGAGACTAGTAGCACAACATTTTTTCAATTAGTGTCGCGGTTGATTAAATTATTCGATAGTTAATTATATAATAATTTGATCTTACCTGCCGCTTGCTTCAGCACTTGCATACATTCATCATGACTTCCTTGTTCAGCAATATCCAAGGCTGTTAATCCATGTTTATCTTTAGCTAGCAAATCTGCTTTCCATTCAACCAGAAGTTTAATGTTTTCTACTCGACCATGTTTTGATGCTACATGTAATGGTGTCTGCAAACGTCAATTTCAAGGAAATTACATGTTGAAGTGATATCGCAAGAATTTGGAATTTATCCTAGATTTTTAAACTTGAATTATTGGAAGCCTAGCTGTTCCATAAAGGCTATTTCTGGTAAACTTATTTATATACTTAAACGTTATATTAGTAAGGCCAGTAAAACACATCGACCCTTTAATTTTCAATATGAATTGTAAAAAGGTTCAACGTACCCAAAATCGTCTTAAATAATTTCCCAATAATGTAGCACACATGGCAAATCTACGGGTAATTTTAACCAAAACATTGACTTGTATAACTTGCAAAAATTATACATACGATATGTCTAAAACTTTTAACCAACTCTTCATTGAACTATCCGCATAATTTTTAACATCTCCACTTTCTGAAAAAGGGTCTGATTATGTAAAACCTAGTGCCACAACTAAATTGTGGACACGTATGAACCATAACTTTCTGCTTTGCTGCTCTTTGGGTGAGACGGAGATGTTTTTTCTCTCAAATTTAACCTTTAAAGATATGGTCCACTGATGTGAGGGTTAAAAAAATGCATACATTCTCATTGGCAAATTATCATCTACAAGGAAATAACGATAGCAATTAGCATGCACACAACAACAACAAAACACTATAAGAGGTTAAAATTTAAACTTGGCTTAGCTGGTGGAGAAAAATTTGCAACTCAAGGATTGTTGCTTGCTTATTGTTGTTGCCTAAAGGAAAACTCAATGCATTTAAAGCATTTTAAAACGGAATTATAGTTTCTTTTGATTTACGCTGTTTGTGGTGTTTTTTTGGGTTCTTTTGTCAAAAAGTTTACTTTTTTAATTTTTACAAGAAAAATGTGTGATTCGACTATTTTTCAATTCTGCTGTTATTAATGTGGAGAGTTCATTGAATGGTACATAGTTGAACAAGTGTTGCAAGTTGCAACAATCCGTGAGATGTGTATTGTTTTCATAGTCATCCAAGCTTATCAAATTAAGCTTTGTAATGCATCGTGAAAAATTCGAAAACTAGCTATTTCAACAACATTTTGCATATAAAACGATGAAATCAAAACCTTGCGGTTGGAAGTAATAGATAGCAATGAAATAATTAAGCCTTTGACATCTAATCCTTCCAAAAATATATTTTAATTAGAAAATAACTCACCCAACTGCCATGGTTCAAATTACAGCATATATTGGGATCAGCTGTAAATAAAAAAGTCACCATTTTGTAATTTCATACATCCTGCTTTCCATGCATGGTTAGGTTATAGTTAGGTTATAGTAAACAGTACATGTACAGTATTAGTTTACAAATCTGATGTTTTCGTACTTTATTTTGGCACAGTCATTTCAAACATTAAAAGCCAAAAAAATTACAAAATTAAAATTATGAAGTCGATATTGCGGATGTGTATTTTTAAAATAACACATTTATTTTTGCAACTATTTTGTACATGGAGTGTATAATCCCTTAAATGAATGAAACAGGTCAATTTTTGTTCAAAGTGTGAGGAAAAACACTGCACAGTGTATATCAAATTTATTGTATATTGCTAGAGCTTATCTTTTTACTAGGTTTTATTAAGATTATTTTTACCGGCTTCACAGGTTTTCGCTAATGTTTCCAAAATCTTATCTTAAAATATGATTTCGCGAACGGTTTCTCATCGATCTACATGTAGTTTTAACGAATAGCTAGCTATACATCTAAGCATAAGTATTGAATGCTGTGACATACAAATGAGTGGGGGATGGATGGATGTGACATTGTAGAAGCTAGGTTAGGGCTAAGTTTGATTTCAGCCTTAAACATTCAGGTTTGTGATATCATCATACAAATATCCTGAAAAAAAATCTGAAGAATTTGGCAATGCAAGTTCACCCAAAAGTAGAAAAGGAAATGGAATTTATTAAGTTGAAACAAATACCAAATCATTGAAAATATCATGAAGAGAATGATAAATGAAATCTGCGGTTTTCAAACCATCATAAAAGTTAGAGAAATACAATATTTCGAATCTTTTTAAAAATATTATGAAGTAGGCCATATCCTAATGTATGCATTGTGCCATAGAAGGAAATAAGAAATAAAATTACCGTAAAATAATATTTTTCCTGGTTTATACATTGTATATGTAGTGTATCTTAAATACAGTATCTATATGCAAAAATAAAGCATAAACTGAAAAAAAACTCAGCTAAAGGTGTTTATTATTATTTAGTAGCGAATTTAAAAGGAAAATGAAGCATGTTGACGTTAAAGAGCGATTTTTCTCATTTTTTTTCTTTCTTTTCGAAATGGCGAAATTTCATAAGTATAACGAATTATACAAGTATATAAATGCATTTCAAATTTTTGTTAATGTATTAATACTGTATAATGTATAATAAGCATAAATATACAGTTATTCCGGCTTAGTACGAGCTCGTTGTATATGAGGTGAGGCGTATAGCCTACGCTCAAACGACCTCCTGAAATGACTACATTTTTTGGAGTCCAACATGTCATTGACCAGCTATACAGCAACGGATGCTATGCGTTTATTGTATAGCAATATTCCAGTTAAGTTAGTTAACAGTTGCATTCCATAAGCACTTTAATTTCAGACAAAAATATTCTTTTAACATTTTGTCAAGATTCCAAACCTTAAAATTATCATTTTAATGTTTGGTACAGACTGCGCCGTCTGGACAGCAGACTATGTACACGTATAATGTCAACAGGGACAGCAAATTCGAACAATTTAATACATCATCCACATTGTGACCTCCAACTGTCTAACGAGAGCAACTGTTTAATTCCATTAAATTATTCATTTTTTTATATTCATAATTCGCGAGTACAGTAGGTTACAATATGAAGTTATCTAATTCAGAAAGACACCTGCATGTATAACTTCATTTTCTCAGAAAATTATGAGTCGATCCATAGGCTTTATTTTAATTGTATACTCCTGGAAGGTTTTCAAGAAGAAGCATGCAGGGGATTTCCTTTTAATACGCATGCCATGCACAGGAAATCCATTTAAATTGCATCCGCCTATTTTGGCCACCAACCAGAATGTTTCAGAAATGCACCGTTCATTGGCCGAAGTCATACACAAAGAATTGTTTGCCAATTGTACTTGTTTTAATTTCAAAGAACTCGTTTCATTTCTCTAAAAATTTGCATTGCAAGCGCCATTGGCAGACTGCGGGATGTTATATGTACAGTATATTCTAGCGGCCATTGTCAATCCAGGGTGTTATAAATTTCTATCGAATGATGCGCATGATTTGCAATGTTTCAAAGTATGATTAAGCAATTTAATTGGTATCTATACTCACACGACATCTTATGTTATGTTTTTTTTATTAATTTCTGAACTTAAAATATACAGTGAAATTTTATCTTGACTATATGATTTAGTTGATTGTCAAGATATCATTATACGTATTATTTTACCATAAAAGATGTATCGTATGTCCGATTTTTTTAAATGAATCATATCTGTCACCTTAATGCGGATACGCGGTCCGGAATGGGAATAATTGATCTTCACGCGTTAGGGATAATTCATAAAGGACGTCCTGTATTTTCCCATGTTTTTAGATCCCCTGTCCGCCCTTGTCCTGTTATGTAACCCCCTCCCCCACATGCCCCGTCCAATTTTGAAAACATCTTGTTGATTTTCCCCCCCTTCTTTTCCGGACGCCTTTTTTGGATGGTCACTTAATGCATGGCTCCTGAGAAAAATCATCCATCACAGAACTTC
>JAQGBX010001834.1:0-22829 GCA_034698745.1 Megaphyllum sjaelandicum | reverse complement strand
TGCTTCACTGGCAGCCAGTAGGTATCATTATCAGGAATTGGGAGTGTGACAGGTCGTTGCACTGCCTGGTTCCAACATTTTCTACATGTACTAGGTGCCACCACAGTAGCCTATACTATGGGGCAGTTAGCAGGTGCTATTAAGTGGAATTGTCAAAAGCTTATACATGAACTGTACATGTATCTTAAAACGAGGGGTGTTCATAATAGTTTCCTTTCTGGAAAAAAAACCGGCTGTATGGATTTTAATGAAATTTGGAAGAGAAATAGGAAAGTAATGTAAAATCTTCCTTGCGTCAGTCATCAATTATTTTAAAAAAATCCATTTTGGGAGATGCATTTTTCCTATCGTTCTGGCAGGGAGTGCATATCTCCCTAAAACAAAGAAAAAAACAACAACAAAAACGCATTTCACTTATCTGAGCATCTTTCAGTTTTCTGTCAATTTCTGAATTTTTCAATCCACTCATAGACCGAACTGCTCCTGAAACGCCTTTTAAAGTTAAAAAACGAATACATGCTGCTGCTCCAGCCACTATCTCCTCAAAGTCCATCTTTTGCTTTCGAATTTTAAGCACGTGTGATTTTTGAAACATCAAGTAACGTATCTTTAACATTTGTCATCACAGAACTCTTGCATTTTGTTTTATGCAAACAGCTGCAATTTTCTATATTTTTAGCAATTAACCTGCTAACATTTTCCCCGCACAACTCATACAATGGCAATTTGAAGTAAAGGGTTCCCCCAGAAATTTTATTTTCAACTTCCTTACTTTTCCAGGTTTTTCCAAAATATTTTCCAAAATTGACACGAAAATATTTTTTTAAATATACTAACTTTTTTGAAAATTAACACAATTTTCTTTTTTAAATTTAAAAAAAATTGCATGAACATTTTTTTTTAATGGGAAAATTTTGAATTCGGAAAATGTTAAAAATTTGTGCTCGGAAAAAGTGGGAAATTTTGCAATTTGGACCTCAGGAAATGTGGAAAATTTTGCAATTTCGTCCTCGGAAAATGTGGAAAATTTTTATTCAGGAAGCGTGGAAAATTTGGCAAATCTGTACTCCGAAAATGTGGAAAATATTTGCAAATTTCAACTCGGAAATTGGGCCCTGAGCTAACCTTGTAGAAGTATTAATTTTAAATCGCCATGACTGCGTTGAATTTCCCTGACTTTTTCAAAATATACCATTCTTCCCTGACTTTTCCAGGTCTGGGGGAACCCTAAAGTACATTCGTTTGTAACTGAATTATCTGAAATGCACTATACACTCAAATTAGCACATGCCAATTTAATGATCTGCAAGGCAGAACACGCAGCATGTTACACGGATAGTCCAAGAATTACCCCATGAATGATCACAATGCAGATTTTATTTACCGAAGACTGCAATGAGCATACATCAATTATATTTACATCTTTTTAAGAGCGCTAAACGATGACTACGTCTAATTCCATAACGCCACACTCACGGTATTGCACATAAGAATTTCAAAAACTCGAACAGGTTTTTCATGTGTGCTAATCTCATTGCCCCAAGTTGCGTATCATTGCAGAAACTTGGAAATCGTGGTGCCCAGCGCTGAGCTTGGCAATCAAAGATGATTAAAAAACGGGAGGCAATTATTCGTTATCGATCGGATCTAGATCTGTTCCAAATCAAAAAATTAATTTATCCTAATTCTACACCCTCTCACAAAATATGCTGGCAGATATAATATTCATAAAACATGGCTAAAAGTGCCGATCATGCTCCCGTACAGCTAGCAATGACGTCATGACTACTGAGCTACACTAACGATGAATAGATTTGCAGCAAGATTGGTCCTTTCATGCTCCTGATACTCTTCTTCAATGTGAATGAAATGATAGATTTGTCCTAACTTTAATACTTCTAAGCAGGAAATGCTGCCTGTGTTTAGAAAAAGGTTGCGAGCAAATACATATTCAACATTGAGGAAAAGGGTGCCTGTAAATACCTGCGCACAAAATCCCCTCCCCCACTGAAGAACAAATTCTGTTTGAAATTGATGTCCCAGAAAATGCAAATTATAAGATAATTTCAAAATGGAAGACTGACCACAACTTTAAAGAGGCGATCAAATGACATTTTATAACTTTTTTTTTTCAATATTTCAATAACTAGAAGATATAATGTTGAATGAAAAATTTAATAGATATTTTAATTTGTCTAATAGGAAACCAAATTGAAATGGATTTGCAGGGAGAGGGCTTTAGGGCCCTTAGCAAAAATAAAAGCTAATTAACATCATGTGTATTAAATAAGATGCGACTTCAAAAATGGGGTTAAAACAACAAAACTGAATTTGGCAAAGGTAGAGATTAAGGATTACATTTTGAACTAGAATTTCGTGGCTTGGTGCTACCAGCCATTAACATATTAAGGAAATTTACCATCAAAAAAGGGATAACATTTGAATTTGAATTGAAACCTGTTTTGATGGCAACCAACTTTCTTCATGGCAAAATGAGCAAAGCAACCTTTTTAAGAAAACAGATTTGGCGTTTCCTTGAAACTATTTTCTCATAACAAATTTACAACAATTAAATTAATAGTGATTGGAATGTCATTTAAAGGTTTTAAGTACCGGTCATGGCTACAGAGAATGGAGATGAATAGGTGGCAACGATGCGGCCGGCCAGTACATATTAGGGCACATTATTGGACAATGATACAAGGGAAGAGAAATGCTCGTGCAGAAAGATTTTGGAAACAGATCTCGCAGAACCTTCTGTTCGGCGAATTTCTTAGACCTGGGTGGTTTTATTCTGTGCTCTCCCTCAATGACAGCCTACAGGCGACACGCTTCTCAGTCCTCAAGATTGCGGAACTCCGTTTGCATACGCTCGTGCAGTTCTTCAAAATCTGCCTTGATCTTGGCCTCACCTTCCTGCTCAGGGTCCTATACAAATCAAGAAAAATGGGTAATTTAGACACCGGCCTTGTAAAATGTTAAAATTCACCCACATTTCTAGCAATTATACAGGGTGTATTCTCTTGCATTGTACAGATGAAGAGGGTGTGTATAGGGTCCAAAAGGGAGTCATTTGCGATGGGAAACCTATGGGTGCAGTCATCAAATAACGCAGATAATGGCGATTTAGAGGAGTTGCTTGAGGACCTTCTTTTAGCCTTGTACTGTTAGCCTTGTACATGTGGTATCAACATGATGGCTGCCCGGCCCATTGGGATGTCGACGACCGAGCGTACCTAAATGAGAGGTTTCCTGGCAGGTGGATCGGGCTCGGGGGCCCTGTTGCGTGGCCAGCAAGATCTCCGGACCTGACAACGGTTGGTTGGTTGGTTTGTGGATTTTTAACGTTGGCCTATTTCTGCAAACGAGGGCTAAACACCAACGCCAGGGGATGTGCCAGCGTCACCTACCTGGGAATTTTGCCTAAGAGGGGGGCTTCCACCCCCACAAGAGGGATCGTTAACGTGCAGAGATCAAACGGGATCTACACGGGACCTCGGTTTAAACTCTCATCTGAAAGAGCCGCCACTTAGAGCATTTTGCACATCTTCAAAATTCTCACCGACCTCGACCGGGAAGCGAACCCCGCTAGTTAGGATCGAGAGGCAAGCGCGTAACCCACTCGACCATCGGCGCCGGTGGGACCTGACAACACCTGATTTTTTCTTATGGGGTGCAATGAAACAAATGGTTTAAGAAACCCCAGTTGACAACGAACAGGACCTCATTGCATGCGTTCTCATGGCTGGAGAGCACATAAGGCAAAGCCCCAAAATGTTTGTGAACATGCGAGGAACCTGGGTGACCCGCATTGATAAATGCATTGAGCAAAACAGTGGCCAATTTGAGCACATTTTGTAAAGTAGCGATTTGTGTGCCACACATAAGGATTTTCTTTTTAGTTCTGTGAATGTAATTGTAATTCGTTTTTGTGCATCTTGAGTCCAGGTTTGCAGCATTTGACTTGTGTAATAAAAACTTGACAATGATGCAATTAGAACTGTAAATTGCCATTATCTCCGTCAATTGATATCTGCGCCTATAGGTTCCCCATCCCAAATGACTCCCTTTTGGACCTACACACCCTCTTCATCTGTACAATGCAAGAGAAAACACCCTGTATAAAAAAGAACAGTTACCTTGAATTTCATACTGCTAAGTTGGTAAAGGACATCTGCCATAGCATCTCGGATAGAGTTCCAGGTAATCTTTTTGTCACTTTGTGCAGTGGACTCCACAGCATGTCGTGCCATGTCATAAAAAGCAATCATATTTTTCAGCATGCCCACACTCTTGTAGAATGGACAAAATCTGTCATAAGGAGTGTACCTACAAAAATCCAAAAAGATAAGTTTAATAAAAGAAATTAAATTTCAATACAGGACAAAGTTTGAGTTCTCCTTTGGAAAATGCCATGCCAAAATTTGGAAAAAAAACAATCATATGTTCTTCCAAACACATTTTGCAATGCCCAATTTATTTCTTTGCCCATTATTTCGAGCAAACAATTTGAACGAGATTCATGTTCCAATTTCAAGTGCAACTAGTAAATTATTTGTACAATTATTTTGTTTAAATAAACGGGAAATAACTATATGAATCTGAAACGAAATTGGGGGAAATTTGAAAATGATACAGGATTTTTTATATATTTTATGTGAAAATGTTTATTTTAGAACAAATTAATTTTTGTTATAATTTTAACATGTCAGACAGTGAGCTACAATTTGTCAGAAAATTCAGGGTGAGGATCGCCTTGAGAACAAATGCAAACATACCCGTTTTGCTGCAGATAGTCATCCTTAATCAGCCTGGCTACTTCCAAGGTAATCTTATCAGTTTCAGCTAAGGAAGCCTAAAGCAAGAAACAAAAATTAATTTTGGTTGCAGACAATGCAAGACAACTTGATTGCTAACATAAATTAGCCACCTCTTAGGCTGATGATAAAATGCACAAAATGAACTGAACGTTTTCCGCCATCTTTGTTAATGGCTTTGTTTGGTTTAGATAAACATAATTAGCAAACCCCAACAGCTTTTACTACTTCCAACATTTTCAGAAATTCAAACTGATATACATGTATATACTGATATACATGATTACATTTTTTGATTGATTTTCTTAATTGGAACGACATAAGAGATTTTTAGATTTAAGGAATTACTTACTTTGCCAACAAGTTGCACGATTTCAGACAAGTCCTCTTCTTCCTGCAGAATTTCTTTGCACTAGATAAACAAACAAACTTAATCCAGGAATTTTCAAGATGTATAGCCAGTCAAACCAACGTGAAGCTTTTCACTCACCTTAGTACGGAGTGGGACGAATTCTGGGAAGCTTTTATCGTAAAACTCGTCCAAGGCTCGGGTGTATTTACTATAGGATATGAGCCAATTAATAGAAGGAAAATGTTTACGCTGGGCAAGCTTCTTGTCCAAACCCCAAAACACTTGCACGATACCAAGTGTGGCGGAGGTAACTGGATCAGAAAAGTCACCACCGGGTGGAGACACGCTAGAGAAAAGAAAAACTCTGCATTTAGAACCAGGGATTTAATTTTTTTTAATGAAATGCCTTGCACTCTTAAAAAGGATATTTTGATAAAAACTAATCATTCAGAAAAAATTAAGATTTACTTACGCTCCCACAATACTAACGCTGCCTTCTCTCTCGGGGTTGCCCAAGCACTTAATTCGGCCAGCACGCTCGTAGAAGGAAGCCAGACGGGCACCAAGGTAAGCGGGGTAACCAGAATCTTGTTGCAAAAATCATAAACATTACTTGGATGAACGCAATCCATTTCAACCTGGACACCTTCAGGAGTTGTAACTGCTTACAACTTTTATTTCTCAAATTTCAGACACATGCTTACCGGCAGGCATTTCAGCCAGACGACCAGAAATTTCTCTCAAGGCCTCGGCCCAACGAGATGTTGAATCTGCCATCATGGACACATTATATCCCATGTCACGAAAGTACTCAGATAGCGTGATACCTGAAGTAAAAATAACTCAAATCACGTCACTTTTAGAGGCAAGTGTATTCCCGTAAAACCATTCTAAAATCCTAGCTCAAGATAGGCGGATTTTAATGATTCCAGAAATATTTTGAGGAGCACAAAATAGTTTTGATGACAAAACGTCATTCTGTCATCAACATCAGAGATGGTTTTTCCTCTATCAAACTAAACTTTACCTGTATAAATGGAAGCTTCTCGAGCAGCTACAGGCATGTTAGAGGTGTTAGCTACCAGGGCTGTGCGCTTCATAATAGACTCCACGTGACCGTCGATCTCTACGGTCAGCTCAGGGAAGTCACGTAATACCTCAGACATTTCATTACCACGCTCTCCACAACCCACATAGATAATGACATCACTGTTTGAAAACTTGGAGAGTGACTGGGAGATCACAGTTTTCCCACAACCGAAAGCGCCAGGAATGGCAGTCGTACCACCCTGTACACATCTGCAGGAGGTAGATTGGTTGAGTTAGTACTTTTTCAAAGAACAATGATCATCGTTAAGGCACCAGCTAAAGTTCAACACTTACGGAAACAGTGCATCTAATACACGTTGGCCCGTCAATAAGGGGTGATTAGCGGGTAATTTTTCAGTGACTGGACGTGGCTGACGTACAGGCCACACTTGAAGCATGGTGAATTTGGAACGCTGACCATCAAATTCAGTTTCTAAAACAACGTCCTGCAAACAACAGACATGGAGATTATTTAAAAAAAAAATGGCATCTGGCCCTTTTCATGGCTTATTTGCAAAGATTAGGGTCAACGATATCCAGATATGGACCAATTGGTTCAAAATTTCTACAAGAATAAATTTTCGAATTTCATCACAAAAGCCTAGTTGCTCACATCACTCAGAGATAAATCCTCAAGTACAACAAGCTTTCGCAATATCACAATCACCATCTTCTTCAAACTTTCCCACTACCAAACACGTTTATTCATTGTACATTATCTGAGCAATGAATGCACTTGTTTGGTAGTGAAAATGTTAGCAGTTTAAACTTTGTTCACAATATCATATTTTGATAATATATTCTGCGAGGCTTCGATATAATAACTTTAAAAAAAGAGCATCAAATCATAAAAAATGAAGTTGGACAAGCCTGGTCATCTAGACAAGAGTACTATGAGAACTTTGAATGCACCACAAAGGTTCAACCTACATTAATGTCATATTCGCCAGCTTCTGCAATGTATGTGACTGTGCCCTTAGCTCTGGGAGGTAACATCAGTTTGTGCTTGATCAGTGTATTTTCGTGCACGATTCCATAAATATCACCACCAGTAATATGGCTGCCAATCTGAAAATTGTTTTTAGAGAATGTCATTTAAATGATTTAATGACTAGAATAAATAAATTGATGCACTAACGGTTTTAACATTTAATATTAATTATATAACATATATGAGCTCAGTTCAAGAATTTGTCAGAAAATGCCAATAACCTTTTTGAATTAATTCAATCATTATTTTTATAAAAATACATATTAAAAACAACCTGAAGAGAAAATGCACATTTTGCACATATACAATACATGTTAATAGTTTTAAAAGCTATTTGTAAAATTTTAAACATTATTAGGCGCTGACTAATGATAATGAAGGGCCCATCACCTTCACAGTCAAAGGCTTGAAATCCCACTTCAGGCTTCTGCTCAAGGCAGGAGTGTTGACACCCTTGGGAATGTAAATGCTCTGTGTTAACTCGTGGATGTCTTTCAAAGGCCGCTGAATTCCATCAAAAATACTGTTCATGATACCGGGTCCCAACTCCACGGACAGAGGCTTTCCTGTACGAAGAACGGGATCACCGACAGTGACACCAGCTTCAGCAGAAGGTCAAGGATAATAATTAAACTATGCAGAACTACTGGAAAACAAATACCAATTGTCAGCATTGTGTAATACAAAGACATGTTAGTAGGAATTGTGTGCAGATGCGATTGATATCGAGCAATATCTTAAACAAATAGGCACTTTTTTTAAAAACTTCAGATAGATTTGACTATTTTTCAGAATTTGCTGCAAATGATCCATTTTTATGTTTAAGCTATTGAATTCAAAACTAAAATTCCCCCAAACTTTTTATTTCTAATGCATTCCTCATTTTCCAAGGCACTGCAAGAAGTTTCCAGTTTGCATGGCTGATAGTTGCCAGATGACTAGATGATATAATTATTTTAATTATTCACTTGTAATTGAAAGGATACATGTTTCTTCATAGACTTGGATGGTGGCCAAATCACCCTCCAGACGGATAATCTCTCCTACAAGCTCCGAATGCCCCACTCGCACCAGCTCGTACATGGCTGATCCCGCCATCTTCTCGGCCGTAACGACTAGGAAGAGAGAATATAAAATCGCATCAATTTGTCATATTGGCAATAAAAAAATTAATGTGATTTTCATGGCAACCAGGGATTGTAATGAAAAGTCAGGTTATTTCAAAATCTGCCGACCGAAACAACGACTTGGAAACCAGTTTTTGGCAAGCCGTGACCTCTTTGAGACGTCCACAATTAGGTGCTACTCAATGAGGAACAAGAAATTGTTATTACAATTGACAAGCACACAATGGATGATGCATCCGTCACGACAATAGGAACCCTTAAGCAACACTAGGCCATCCATTCAAGGGGAATAATGATGCTTATGTATGACCCACAAAAGTGCATGCAGCAATATCATTCTTGACTCTACTAAGCCGCTTATAGTTGATGCAAACCTAAGAAATACCCTGCTTGTAAAGATTGCAACTCAACTCCCAAAAAAGAAGGACGACGATTATTTGGAAATGGAGAGAACCCCTCACCCCCCGACTAAAAGTATTTCTGCTGGGCTAAAAAAAAATAGAAGTACACAGTAGACCAGAAAAATATCATGCTCTCATTCTAACAGATGAATAATTTCACGAAAATAATAACTGCCATTGAGCACCATCCTTCTAAAAATGTACAATTCACAAAGTTTATTGTCAATTCTAAACTGCTTTAACATTAGGCTAATTAACATTGTGTCATCCTTGACCTAACTGCAGCTTTGCAGTTTTTGAGCTAAACGAAACATTTTTAAATCTCGAAAAGTGACTCCAAATTCTAAATTGAAAGAAAATTATTGCTGATATTTTTTTAAAATAATTTTTAAGTAACTTTCAAGTAACTTTAAATTGCAGTCTTATTGCTGATTCATGTATGTAAATTTGTAGTTATCTTTAAAAAAAAATAGATAAAAACGTTAAGGATGTGAAAAAAAACTTTAGGGAGGCGTTGCCTTTTATGCTCCATTGACTGGGGAAAGTGGCAAAACACATGAAAGAACAATCCTCCAGGACAGAAAAAAATACAAAGACTCATTTCACTTGACGTGTTACCGGTTTGTTTTCTTTTAGTGGCATTACAAAACAAATTTGAAATAAAACTTGACTTTCCAAAATGAGAAATTTAAAGTTGTTGGATTACGAAGCAGTTTTCAACGAAATTTCTAAAATGTACAGGGAAAAGTGCATTGCTTGGAATTACTTTTAATAACACGAGTACTAAAATCGAGAAAAATAACCTTGAAACATTGTTTTCAACAAGGTCGCAATTTTCAAGCTCAGCTGCTACATCTGATAGCTTGGGAAAACTGATGGCAGCATTCAAGCTTTATAATTCGTGCGTTTTAAGGATTTTCAAATTTTCTGAACTGATAAACAACTGGTCCAAGTTCTCGTCCAACTGCAAGCAATGACCTTCATCGCTTTGAAATTCCACTGATGGGAAAAAAAATATTTTCTATTTTCCCTGAAAGATAACATCTCTCCTATGAGGAGAAGTGGACAAAAACCAGCTTCAAAAAAGCATTGTTTGGAGGCAAAAAATTATAAATTCACCTTTGTCAAGAACTGGGGCAGTAATGACAGTTTTATTTTTGGCTGCAAATGAGAATGACTCATAAATTTTTTTTCGGGTGATAGGCCTACACCATATCAACAATTTCCTCTACAAACTATTTATTCCAAATAATTTCAACATTATCTTAATCAATATACAGTTTGGCTCATGGAGGAAATACTGTCTAAAAAGAGCTTGCCAAAAAGTTTTAATATTAATTACCAAGGAATAAACAAGGTGGCATTTCCATTAAACCCCATGAAAGGATTGGAGATACAGAAAATAAACCACGATACTTAACTCCTAAAACGTGTTTATATCAGATAAAATTGAGCCTATTGCCTTGTCCAAAATTTTGTTTGACATCCTGCATCCATTTCGGCATTCAAATGTACACAAAAAAACTTTCCTTTTGAACAAACGTTGATTAAACATTTCAATTTATTGACTTGAGCTCTTCATAATTCATGGGAGATGTCATTTTTAAAGGGTCAGCCATGACGTCAAATGTTATCTCAAATCCAAATACAATAAAATTCACATAGTGCTAACCACAGCATGATTGACTCAACATTATTTGAATATAAATTACGAAAACTGGCATTTGCAAGAGTAAAATCATGAAAAACAAGTTGTAATAAAAGTAAAAATTAAATTTCCCAAATACTTCTAAAGTAAATCGACTAAGTCCATGGTTCCCCCAGAAATTTCATTTTCAACTTCCCTGACTTTTCCAGGTTTTAAAAAAAATTCCCTGACCAATGATAACGTGAAAAATTCTCATATTTTCCAAAATTAACACTGGAAAATATCTTTTTTTTTTTAATTTACTAACCACAATTTTGAAAATTAACATAGAATTTTTTTTAAAAATTTAAATGGGAAAATGTTGCATTCGGAAAATGTTAAAAATTTGTGCTCGGAAAAAGTGAAAAAAATTAGCAATTTTGTCCTTGGAAAATGTGGAAAATTTGTACTTTGAAAACCTAGAGAATTTTGAAAATTTGTACACGGAAAACGTGGCAATTTTGATAATTTCTACTCGGAAATCGTGGGAAATTTTGCAAACACTCAGAAAACGTCGAAAATTGTGTAAATCTGTACATGGAAAACGGGGAAAATTTTGCAAATCTGTAGTCCGAAAATGTGGCACGTTTTTGCAAATTGATACTCGGAAAATGGGCCTTGAGCTAACCTTGTAGAAGTATTAATTTTCAATCGCCCTGACTGCGTTAAATTTCCCTGACTGTTTCATATTAAACTATTCTTTCCTGACTTTTCCAGGTCTGGGGGAGCCCTGTAGTCACTATGACGAAATAAATAACAATGAACGGGCTTAATTTATTTCATCTTAATGAATCTACCATTGCTCTTCCCGTCTCTCCAGGAACGGTGCAATTTCACTTCAGCATTCAAAAAAGCTTGACATATTTCCCGCATTCGATTCAAAGGTTAAAACTCACTAGAACATAGTTTCCAGGATGTTTATGGAAAATTAAGTCCAACAGTTTGGTCTTTAAGTTTAATTGAGATGACAATTTTAGATTTCGTAAGCCCCTCCCCTAACTGGGAGAAATTAAGATAAGCATTAAACAAACCATCATAAAAGTAAAACTCCATCACAAATTGTATATATCTTTTCGACAAGATTTAGCTACGAACAAAAACCATGCGCGACTTAAAAACGATGTCTAATGAAGCAAAAATTAGGATAACTTTTGCTAAGATATTTTATTTCGGTAGTTTTGATTTCCGCATCTGCAGGCGAAACGTTTGATTTATTCCACTTTCATTTCACGATTTTTTTATCTCTTTTATCATGGTTGATGAAACGTAAAAAATAACTGAAGCTTCGGTTTCCTCAAGTTTCATGTCACATTAAAAATCGGAACGAAATTTTGACTTTTTTCTATATGTTCACTGAAAACACAACGGGATGTCAACATTGTTATTTCGCATGTCCCAGCTCCTACGACTTCAATTCAATTCTTTACCCTGCTGTCAATAGCCTACATAGTACCATATGGCAGGGGGATCATTACACAAATTAAGTCAGACTAAGCAGTCTGATCATGATGAACCCCAACATCACAATTTAGTTCATTTTCCCGTAATTCCCGGGACTTTAATACTAGGATGGGATGGGAAGACGGTCACGGCCGATTTAATATAAGAATTATCTTAGCATTCACCTGGAGGAATTGTGGGAAACCATGAAAAACACCACAATCGAGGATAGCTGACCCGGGAATCGAACCTGGGTCTACCGAATGCAAGAATGCTAATTTCTGAGCCACCTTGCTCGGTGATGCTCTGCAAAGCAGTGTTTGCAACACCCTGTATTTGGCCCATCAATTAATTGCCACGATAAACTCTGCTATTACTGAAGGCAGACAAGTGTCACAATAGCTCTCAAATTCCAATGTCCTATCTAACACGATCTGATTTGTCTAAAGTCAACGTTGTTTGAGATAGAATGAAATCGCGCAACCGCATCAACGTCATTGAAGCGAAATCCATTTTTCGTATACCAACGCCAAAGCATTTGCCCGTTCAGGTGGCAAACATCTCATTGGCAAGCGGTATAAAAATAGGGTACCTACGCAAATATGAATTTCTTATCGCGTGACACAAAGTTTGTACAAAGTTCTACGACACCGTCATTCCCCCTGCATGCTTTTGGTGACACCAAACTCCAGATTAGATATTTTTTTTAAACTGACATCTATTACCGCTGCAAATCATGCAAGAGCACCGCTTCAGACGTCAAGTCCGATAAAAAAAAGTCTATCAAAGTTAAATTAATCGAGATTAGTCCTGAGAACATGTCTCGTTAATCTTCGATAGCGTGCCAAATAAGTGCAACTTAACGATGTTGTGAAACTCATTGCGACAGAAAATTTAAACGGTAAACAGACTCTGATGGCTACAACAAATAGCAATTTTTGTGTGTATATTCGAAAGTTAAAACGGTTGTGCTTGCTAAGCAACAATTAACAATAAAGCCGGTCATACACGAGGAATGTTCTATCTGGAAAATTATCAATTTTAGGCGTGTCCGAAAAGTCAAGCGCATATTTCAGAGCATTTTACTATCCATGGGTTTTAAAAAGGAAAATTTCAAACTGAAAGTAGTTAAGACTTCATTTATATTTTTATAATTGACAAATTAAAACCATTAATTTCTCGTAATTCACATTCTAAATAACAAAACTTTTTGAACGTGCCGTATTTCCAGATATAACTTGCCTCGTGTAGGACCGCCTTAAATTACCATGAACTATTGCCTTGAATAAGGACATTGCCTTTGACATCCACAGGGGTCATGGGGCATTTAAATTAAATGAGTCATTACTTTAGATTCCTCAACAATACATGAAATATTCAACTAACTGTAAATAAGTTTGCAAGAACATAATACTGGATTTAATCAACTAGCTAACAATAAAACATGATTTGACATGCATACATTATCTTAATTTTTACCTCTTGTTTACACATGTTTTCAATCCTGGACAGAAATTAAATTAACAGAATGTGGGTGGTAACATTAAACTTGTTCTTTAACGAACTAGTCTTCATTAATTTTGTTAAGTCAAAATGTTGTATATCATTGATATTCGTACGGCGATTGGTAACATTCAGTCCTAGCATCTTAAGTTGGTTGAGCTTTTTATAAGCTGTACCACGTTCACAGATTAACTTCATAAATCTCCCTTTTTATCGCTTGAATGTCACTGATTTTTTAGGCATGCCGATAGCCTCAAAGGCAAAAGCGCAACACAATATAGACACTGATTTATCACCCCATTGATTTTAACGATCAAATAATTTGTTTCAGATTTAGCAAAGCCCTGAATAACCGGTCGCATCAAAGTCATTAAGATATTTACCTGGGCCAGAAACGGCATACACATAGCCAAGCATAGACTCCTTTTCGACATCTCTGATCTTAGGCAACCGCTGATCCATTCCACCCGCCTGTGAAAATGAAATTCAAACGGGAATTTTAGAAAATAACCAAATGAAAAATTGACACACACTTTTTACATGCTCAGCTAAAATTACAATAAGCCGTTCAGAATTATTATTGCAACGTTTATAGCAAACATTAAACGATGTGAAGCCTCAATATTGCAAAAAACATTATCAAATGGGTGCCAATTGGGGTGTGAGTATTAAGCTATTTGGATTTGTTCAGACCTTGTGTATATGCTACTTGGGAATATAATTTGCACAAATGAGGTAGCAAGCAAATTGAGCTTGTCCGTGCATAACCTGAAAATCACATGCACTCATTTTCGTTCATTTTCAGCGCAGAATACAGCACACGTATTTTATTTGGACTATATGCCATGCATTTGAAATGAAATACAATCAGCTGAACGTTCATTTTTATTGCTAGTTTCTAAAATGGTGCATTCTGCGTGAAGCAATCCTCCGAGCACTTGAAAAACCAAGACCTGGATTTTTACATTTTTAGGCATTTTGCCCGAACACAACTTTTAATAGCGTTGCACTTGATCAATATCTGTGAGAATGAATTTTCACCAAAAATGAAAAATTTAATCATTAGCATTGCAAAAAAAAAAAATATGTATAAAGAAGGGAAAGAGAGCAGATGGAGCAGTTGGACATCGATACGACACGATAGTACTAAGTAGGCTATCCTATGGTATTGTCGAAACGAGGGATATCCTAGCCTCCAAGCAGGCTCGTTATGTCATTACTGATCAGTAGGCTACACCGTGCTTCGAGCAGCTCAAGAAAGGCTCCACCAGAAGTCCTAACAGTAATATCCTAGTCTCAAAGCAGGATACATACATCAGCTTAAAAGGATTTCTCCAGAAAACATTGCTGTTATTTCCTCTGAGGCTAGAATTAATTTGCACCGGTGCTGATATGAGTCATTAAACGTGAAATTCTCCATGTGCAGTTAATAGCTTCGGGTCTTCCAATCGTCCATTCAATGATATATATGCATGGAGGCATTCAACCACCTGTGTTGTGTGTTGGCTCCCAGAACCAAATTTTACAAATCGTGGAATTCAGGAAAACCATTGTAATTTGGGGAAAATGGTAAACGGTGATCGTAAAACCTCTTTTCGAAATTGGATATTCGCCAACAAAAATCCCTGTTCAGGTGAAAAATTGGGCAACAATTGCAGGCGGTTTTACCTGGTGGCGACCAACGAAGGGGGCGTGTTGCCCAAATCTTGCCCCATCAGAGGCATGGAAGTAGGCCTAGAAAAGCCGCAAAACCCCCTATTTCTCCTATTGTTTTCGTCGGTCGTGACGAGGAAAATCGAAAAACACGATCACCTTTTGGCACGCTGATGACAAACGCCAAAAACAGCACCGTTTTTCATTACTTGGATTAGCTAATGACATGTGGTCGAATGAAGAAACCGGATTCGGGCCATGCCCGAGAAACCCGTTTGAGGACCCCGAAAGAGCAACCCCCTCGCGGCCTAAACCCTGAGCAACACCCACTAGACCTCATCGGCAATCCAATTCTGTGAAAATTGGAGCAGATTTTTCAAACGGACGCCGGGTTTTTCCGATGGAATGGTGGCGATCTGAGTGCTCCAAAAAGAACATCCGCAATGAACGGGATGGATGTCGCTCACTTTCGCCACCATTCTGCGAAGAACCCCCGTTTTTACGGTCTCTAAAAGTGTTGCAGGGAAAGAAGAACGCAAAAAAATATGCTACTCACCATCTTGCAAAGGACGAATTACGTGATGTGAATGGAAAAAAATTGATTGAACGGAGGTACACCACCGCTTCCAAGTCCTACGTGGGTGCGATAGCAGCGGTCTGCGCATCAGCTCCCTGAAAACGAAGCCAGCGCGGATGGCGCCTCCTGCTGGAAGAAAACCAAACAACCGACGCCATGTTGGGAGTCGAGCCGCGCATATAGGCGGCATTTTTTGAAAGCATCTGATATTTATAACGTGTGAAAGAATTGGAATAGACATGTAAAATTGACTTTAATCATGCTCCCTTCCGAAAAATTGACTGGTTTAGACAAAAATAATAAAATGGCCGTTGACGCCCAAAATATCGAACAGTTAAAAGATTACTTTTGTGCTGAGTTTAGTAAGGATTCAACACTTCCTGCATGTATTTATCAAACGGTATATTTCAGTTACAAAATGTAATTTGCGGATTATAAGTGTTTATTGATATACAGTGGGTATATCCGGGTAAGTTTATCTACAGAGGAATTACATTTTTGAAAGAGCCTCGACAGAGGCATTTTGAGAGGAACTATATCGGGGAGGGGGGCAATGTTTCTTACGGGCCCCTTCCCTTCTCCATTTTGTTGCAAAAATTGCCCACATTTTCTAAATGAAGCTTATGATTTTTTTAGTATTTTAAAATATTCACAATTAACAATTTTTAAAATTTTGCAAAATTAACTAATGAAGTCTGAAAAATATTACAAAATTTTCTATGTCAATTTTGTAATATTTTTCAAATTTGTACCCAGAAAATTCAGAAACTTTGCAAATTTGTACCCGGAAAAAGCTTAAAATTTTGAAAAAAGTAACCTCGAAAAATGTTATAAATTTTACTTATTTGACTTAGAAAAACGTGCACAATTTTGCAAATTTGTCTGTGAAAAAGGTTGACAATTAGGAAAATTAATACTCAGAAAGTGTTTTAAATTGTGCATATTTATCTCTGGAAAATGTTAAATGTTTTTTAAATTTATACTCGGAGATGGTTGACAATTTTGCAAATTTCAACTTTGAAAGAGTTGAAAATTGTAAAAATTTGTACTCGGAAATTACAAACACTAAAACGTCCCGGGCGACCGGGCCCCCTGACCTATCCCGGGCCCGGGAGCAATGCTCCCTCTGCACCCCCTCTCCCTGGGCCTGCCTGAGCTCGACATTACGGGTTACTTGTCCTTGTAAAATTCTGAAATATATCATTGACAGATTTTAATAAAACGCCAATGCTTCATTTCCGAAGCATTTTAAGGATGCTTAAACCGGTGATTGGTGACAAAAATAGGCCGCATTTCTTTAAAATTCACTCGAAACTTGGAGTTTGACTTTTAAGGACCATCTCTTTATTTCTTTCATTCGTGCGGCAGCCCAAGCTTATTTGGTACTACATGTATTGGTTTTAATTTGGAAAAAATCATGTCAATTTGTCAAATATCAAATGTACCTTTTCGGTATAGTTTTCTACATCTGTATAGATACGCAGAGATTTCTTGCCGGTCTATGGTTTTCAGTTTTTTATTATTAGATTTTGAAACTACAACCATAAATCAGGGTACCCCAGACCTGGAAAAATCAGGTTAGCTCAAGTATTTGCAAACTTTTTAAAACTTTCCCATTATAAATTTGTAAAATTGTCAACAGTTTCTGATGACAAATTTACAAACATTTCAAACTCTTCGATGAACAAATTTGCAAGTTTTCCAAAGTAGGATTTTTCAAAACGTTCAACTATTTTCGAGAACAGATCTGCATAATTTCCAATATTTTCCAAAGACAAATTCTCAAAACTTTCAACATTTTATGAAGATAAATTTAAAAGTTTTCAAAATTTCCTCATGGTGATCCTCATCGTTCCAACATGTCATTAGTAAATTTTGAAAAATACTGAATTTGTTCCTGCGTCGATAACATTGGATATACTGAATGTCAATTTTTGACACTGTCTTGTTCATGGAAATTTGCTTAGAAACCTGGATAAGTTAGAAAAGTTGAATTTTAAATTTCTGATGGAACTCTGATAATGATAGCGGTTAGCGATATATTTTCGTATTTTCGTGTGGTAACATGTTTAAGAAACACTGTTCTAGATGGGCAAATGGTTATCTGTTACAATAACCTGAGTTGCGTTATTTGCGTATAATCAACCTATTCCATTTCAATTTTTTATCCTTTCAGATTAAGTTGAACGAGGTCAGCCAAGGTCATACATTTATCCCTGTGCAAACTACACAGCGCCAGGTGTTGTATTCGAGATCATTAATTGTGTATCAGCTTCCAATGATAATGTGAAACCCAGATCTATTATGAATTACTTCAACGATTAATTATTTTCATTTGTTATATAAAAGATATAAATGTATTGCATCTGTTAAGTAATAGTTATGCGCAGAACAAATTATTTTTTTTAGAAAATAATCTAATAAATTTACTAAATTTTTTTGAATAACTCAGTTTCTAACTTGTTACCACATTGCATTCATGTTCGTATAGAAGCGCCAATTGAAGTTCCTGATACCAACAATAGATGGCGCTGCAGATACTGTGGTCAACGAAATTGTATTTTGGCTTTTAAAAGATGGCAA
This sequence comes from Megaphyllum sjaelandicum, assembly GCA_034698745.1. Lineage (NCBI taxonomy): Eukaryota > Metazoa > Arthropoda > Diplopoda > Julida > Julidae > Megaphyllum > Megaphyllum sjaelandicum. Next base: position 4,609 of record JAQGBX010001834.1, on the reverse strand, counting down.
ATGGTGGGATTTTTAAGGACAAAGATTTGCAAGTACAATCGATACATGTTCAAACAAGATTACATTGCAAAAAGAAGTTATTTCTTTCATGCATGTGTGGCAAAAATAATTATTTATGAGATAAATATACACAAAAACATTAAATATGACAAATATTTATATTAAATGTTATTTTTTTGAGGGATCCTCTCAAATTTACAAAATGTATAGAAATAATAAAACACGATCCATAATGTCATTTAAATTTGTTGTGGAAGCAAGACTCCAACATGTTTAAGAACCTCGGTATCATAAAATAACATATTCTAAAACTGATCTTTTACCACTCTTTTTGTTAAAAAATAAACTTTAATTCCTTTTTATTTATTTCATGACTACTTTCATAATAATTTACAACTGTTGCCAGTACACTGTAAATGCAAAACAAAATTTTGATAAGTTGATACATGTATGATAGACGTTGTTATAGTACAGTAAATTCTTCCTCATTTAAAAATGACATTGGTTAAAATTTTCCAAAATGGTCTCGTACTCTTTTCAAACTAAAAAGTAAAATGAGTTTTGTAACGTACGATTTTAGAACGTACGACTTTGTGTCCGTATTCGAAGTCACTTAAAATTCAAACTTAATTTATGCTTATCTGTCATCACTTAGTTACAATTACTTAAGAAAAATATGCAATGATTAATATCATTGCGTATAATTATTGAGGATATTTGCATGAGCATGAGCAAGTTCCATTCAAAAATGACACGCACACACATTAAAAATTGAGTTTTGGATAAGGAACAGGATAATTTGAATAATATCAATAATTCGATAAGGATAATTCGAATTTCCTGGTATTCAGCTTTTATGTTGTCTAGTCAACATGTTCTTTGCCTTCCTCTTCTACTGGTTCCACTGACAATTCCATTGATTGATTTGATTAAGCTAAAATAAAACGTACGTAAATATAAAAATTAATACATGATACTTTTCAAAAAACTTTTCATACTTATGTACAGTCGTATGACAGTACAATCAAAGTGGTTTCTATAAATTAATATTGAAAATTTACCTTGCTATAAATGCCATTTGCAATTACGTTATAGTTTATTTCGAGTCTTTTTTTAAATGTTTACAAGAAATTAACACAACATAATGAAAAAACGCTAAAGAAAAAGTAAATAATCGCAAACATCAGCATGGACAAAAATAAATAAATTGGATATCATTCCCAGATGGCGAAAGATTATGAGTAAATGCAAATTTGGAACCCCTTAGCTTCTGCTATGGAAAATCTTTTCATTTCCAGAGTAAAATTTGAAAAGTATAAATTATTTACCAAAAACGCAAGCTAGTCAGTCCAGTTGAAGTAACCCAGAAAAAATGTGAACGAAACAGGGAATTACCTGCAATGAAATATTTTGTGAAATTTGCCACAATTTAACGTTTTGTGGTCACTATTTCATATTTTAATTTTCTTTGCGGCATGATACTAACCTCTGCAACCTTTCATCAAAATATTTAAAAAAATTATTAATACTTAGCGCAGGAAATATTCTGCTCTGTTGATATTCTTCCTTTTTTCCCAAGCGGCGATTTTCAGTTTCAAATTATCTTAAATTAAGAATAAATAAGGTTTTATCAGTAAAAAAAATTCCTAGATTAATTATGCAAATTATCTACATGTAGCACGCCCTCTTACTTTGGGTACAATCTGAAACATTTTACTAGACACATATACAGTAGGAAATAACTTCTCAGAGAAGATCAGAACATAACAATGTTTCAAAAGTAACTATTTCGCATTTCAGTTTGAATTAATCTAAATTATCTATTGATTATCTGAAATAAATTTTTAATAACTTACCACAGTTGAAGTTAGAAATATTTTTTTATTACTATCGCAAGGTTGCCACTGTAAAAATACATGTACATTCGAAAACTTTATTTAGGTCGATTTAAAAAAAAATCTTTGTTAATATTTTTGCAATAACTATTTTGCAATTATTAAAATTTCTAAAGTTTATGAAGAAAAAGTTGGATGTAAGAAATTTTTGCTGAAAGTGTGATTTTGAAAAATTCTGCTAAAAATAAAAATGTTTCATAATTGATATTGTAAATAGCAATTATTATCTTTTGATAAGTTATAAATACAAAAATTAAACATTTAGCAAAATTTTTGTGACGGTTTTTTCTCGGGTCTGAGGAGGATATTAACCATATTTACATTTACAATAAATTCCATTTTGGGAAGAAATGGCCATATTTTTAGCACCATTCCAACAAACAAAATATATTTCGTTAGAAATAAGTTTTCGAAAAGAAAAAAACTCATTTTGTTATAACGATTTTCTTAAATCTTTCGATCATGATATACCGGTACTCGAATCGAAAACGAAAAGTAAAACAATATAAGTTAAATTTATGAAGAAAAAATTGGCATTTTCTCGCTTAAACGAGTTAAGCACGAGTTATCGGTTACTTGACGAAATTCAGGTTTTTCAGATAACACATGTTTTCGACATTGTGATGAACTATCAAAACGCTATTTTGAAAGTTTGAACAAATCAATCTTCTGCAAACATGAAAAACTCACCACACGCATTTTCGATCTTGACTTTTGAGTGCCTATGCAAATATCACTGCTGCCCGCAAGCAAACATCTTGGCCGTTAAAACCGCAAACGTTGGATACACTAGTCATACAAAACATCTTAGTCGTAAGGCCTTCAGGCCCTTAAAGAGTCCGAAAAAAAAGAATCTGAAAACAATAAATTTATTGGTCACGGAACACTACACGCTGTATTCTGTTCCACATCAGTTTTTTTTACAGAGCTGCAATGCCATCAACCAGATTTTTTTAATTATTGCACGAGTTTTGGTTGCCCTTTCATGCATTTCCAGACATTCCTTGAATCCTTGAGAATATTGGGCAAGAGAATTGAACGAAGGCATGGATAACACTTAATTCTCGAACAAGATCTTCTTGAAAGCTTTGCGAAATTCGGGATTGAAGATTGTATATATTACAGGGTTAATGAAAGAATTCATATAGCCAAGCCACGTGGTTAACACAAATACAGAAACTCCTGGCTGCCAGGTAGGCTGTTGCAATTTGATACAGATGGCGTCGAATATGTTGCACGTGAAAAACGGCACCCAACAGGCAAGAAATACACCTGAAAAAAAAATGAAAAATATTAACCAAGACAAGTCGAAGCTTCCTTTGCAATTTGCAAAGCGTCAGACAGCCTGCCAAAAGTCTCAATATGGACAGAGATTGTTGTTAAAAGTGCATATAGTAGGTAAACATAAAACATTATGCAACGGTAATACATGCATGATGCAACCAGTCATAAGAATGTGTGACTGTGTGACAAAATTCGGATATTCCATGAGGCGCCAGTTGATAGCCTACATGTAGTTGTTGCTGACACAGGATCCCCCATAAATTTCATTTTCAACTTCCCTGACTTTTCCAGATTTTAAAAAATTTCCCTGACCAATGACAACGTGAAAAATTGACATTTACCAAAATTGACACGGGAATTTTTTTTTTAATTTACTAACGACAATTTTAAAAATTAACATAAATTTTTTTTGATGAGAAAATATTGTATTCAGAAAATGTGGAAAATTTGTGCTCGGAAAAAGTGGGAAATTTTGTAATTTTGTCCTCGGAAAATGTGGAAAATTTGTATTCGGAAAACCTTAAGAATTTTGAAAATTTGTACACGGAAAACGTGGACAATTTTGCTAATTCATACTCGGAAAACGTGGAAAATTTTGCAAATCTGTACTCAGAAAACATGAAAAATGTTGCAAATCTGTACTCCGAAAATGTGGAGCATTTTTGCAAAGTTCTTCTCGGAAAATGGGCCCTGAGCTAACCATGCAGAAGTATTAATTTTGGTTGGCCATGTTTGCGCTGAATTTCCCTGAATTTTTCAAAACAAACCATTCTTCCTTGACTTTTCCAGGTAATTTTCAAGTTCCCTGACTTTTCCAGATTTTCCAGGTTTGGGGGAACCCTGAGACATTTACCATGATATTCGATAAAATACAGTGTTATAAAATTATAATTGACGAGTTGATGGATAAATCCGATTTGTTGGTTGGTGAAGGAAGCTTCTCAAACTGACCAGGTTGATCGAATGAATTAAAGTACTTCCTTCCAAATCTGTCAATTGCACGCAGTCATCTTCAACCCGCAACCTAACGCAATTTCAGCAAAAGTACTTAACATTGCATTTTCCAGAGATACTGTAAATAGTCAACCATATATACACTCACAGATGAATGCATGCCGGGAAACCTCCAAAATTAAGCGGCTCTGAGAAACCCACCACAAACAGCATTAGGTCGCCATGATGGATTCATGATAACTGTTGTCGCTTTAATTAAAACTGCCGTTGATAAGTGAGGACATTAGCAAACGCAAATTTCGTTTTCCCATCAGGTTTTCTCAGGGCAATATACGATGACCCCAATGGGCAATACGACAAAACCTCGGTTTGTGGACAAATTCAGCGGAAACCGCGCGCGTTCCTCAACTTCCTTTCGCACCAGATTTCGACTTTTTCATTTCCCATTTTTAATAAGTTGTGACACTCGTTGTGAT
>JAQGBX010001833.1:0-22857 GCA_034698745.1 Megaphyllum sjaelandicum | reverse complement strand
TTTCTGATCATTTGAAGAAATTTAAACTTTCTGATCATTTGAAGAAATTTAAACTTTCTGATCATTTGAAGAAATTTAAACTTTCTGATCATTTGAAGAAATTTGAGTTTGTCATAAAAAGCAGCAGGGATGTGTTTGTGGTATCTACAGTATAATGAAATGAGTAGAATAAAGGTTGCTACTAAATGGCTTTAAAAACCGAGCAACTTTATTTAATTCTACTAACGGCCGGGTAGTATTTTTTACTTTTAGCATGTTATAGAAATGTGATTAGATACATGTACAATGACGGAAGATAAGATATCGTTTGAAAATAAAGCTAATGTTTATTTTAACTTTGTAAATATTTTTATCGGGAAGAAGAGTAGCGATCGATGTGCTACCGGTTAAAAAACCGACAACACGATTGTTAAATGTTGTCAGACCATCATCAACACGACACCATCGGACGTTGCGCTAATAGTTCATTATCTTTATTCCTGTAAGTTTACTTCAAGTTTAAAAATTACATTTCTGATACATGATATAATGTCCATACATGGACTTTTAACAGATCATTGTCAAAAAGCTCTTTATCATTTCATATAGGCCATCGATTTGCTTTGTGTTTAATGTTCATTTTGATATTGAATATTATTTTTTTCTGATTATGATCACATTTGCCCCATCAACTACAATGTAGATTTGGTGAACCCCACTGTAGTTTTTTTAAAAAAAAATCTTACTAAAAAATATATTCATGTAAATTGAGCAATATCTAATAACAATGTAATTTTTCAAAAGTAAATTGGCAAGGATGTTGTTGTTACCAAAAAACGTCATTGCGAATTACCGTATGTTTGTGCTAGACATTTCCTTTGTTGTTATATTTAATTTTAAATTTCTTTACGATTTTTGCGGACTAGCCATACAATTTTTTAATTTAAATTCGTACCAGCTGATTGGAAGTTGATATGGTTTTAACAATATAAGAATCAACCCCTTAAAATAACATTGTTGATTTATTTATATTTCTTCTAAGAATGTAAGCAATCACTGCAAGCTTTTGCGTTATTCGTGTTTGCCCGCCATTTATAAATAATGTCCAATGTCAGCATATGTCAATTTTGACATTGTCATTAATCAGGTAAATGTGTTTAAAACCTGGCATAGTCAGGAAAGTTTAAATTGTAAGTTCTGGGAGAAAGCTAATCAAGAAAAATGGAAACTATACATTCTCACAGTGAATACATAAGCTACATGTATTTATTTCATGTACAATTTGTACAATAATCACAAATGAGGAGAAACAATACACGTATAAACAATCAGTTCTAATTGAAGTTCACATATTTCAAGCCTTGATAAATTTTTACAATTGCTGTAAATTTGAGTTTGGAAGTAATCGTTCTTCTTCACACGAACTTGATTGTGTACTGTTAGTAAAAACCAAAGCTACTGATATACCCGAGGTGGGTTTCGTACTGTACCGCTAAAGTGCTGTCGAATACGAAGAAAACATCCGTATAGTTGGACCAGCTTTCTACCAGAGACACATTAAGCGGTGTGTTCACAGTTACTACATCGTAATCATTATCGATATATGGTATCTCACAAATTGTCACTGGTTCCGAATGAATTGAGTTGAAGTAGACTTTGATGAGCCAGGTACTGTTGTAATGTTCTTCATATCTTATTACTTCAAAATATACACTCTCTGGAGGTGGGTCAAATAAGAAATTGTAGTAACCAACAACATCGCCGACATCAATGTTACTTATCTGCCTCCCATATGTATTTATAACTCCAAAAAGATAGTCTGCAGGACTGTAATCAGTTACGGAGTATGGATTTCTTGCGGCTTCCAACAGATGCACTTGGGCAATCATCAACATTGTCAACACTTGGATGATGAGCTTGCGAAAGGCCATGGCCATGATTTTACTCTGCAAAGTGGAAGTTCTTCACTCGGAAAATGCTGGGTCGATTGCGTTTATAAACCAACGATTTGTTCGAGCTTATATACTAGAAAGACTCTTGAAATTATCTTGATTTGCTCGGATTAAGAGGCAGCCTTTGGAACAGGATATCAAAAACACCGTGTTCTTGTCAGATTTCGGTACCTGGAGCTACGGGCACTATGACGTAAATGAATAAAAACACTCGAGATCAACTTAAATTTAAACTTTTATCTGAATCCTAACTATGATTTCAGGCAATTCAAGAAAAACACTCGAGATTAAGTTGAAATTTCACCGGTCAAGGCAGTCCTCGGTAGCCTAATCTCAAAAGGTTTATGGTTGCCTGGAATGGATTGCACCTATAGCGTCACGTATTATGAACGTTTATGAATGTTTGAGAGACATCTCAATGATAGCTGTGATATATCATACATTTTTTTTCAACGTAGAACTGTGCTTGCTACGTTATTTTCTTACTGATGGTGTGATTGTTTTCAAACAACTGAATATGCGGTACACTAGCATTTAAGCCATTTAAACTATTTTTTATGACGGCTGTATGTTCGTAATAAGAGGTAGTACTATAGTGCTTTTAATGTTTTTCAATAATTAAGAAACTTTGTTTGTTGAATTACATCTTTGCAATTTCTGAACGTCATTTATTGATGCGAGATTTTCCATAATGCATTACATGTAATTCACTACCGATATTTCTTTCACTTTGAATTTTTTTGTTAAATTATTGAACGATCTTGCCATTTTTCATAAACTGTTAAAGAACAATGAATAAGCATTAAATCAGGCTTAATATCCAAACCAAACAAAATATTTGAACAGGAAATAGTTCAAGTTTCCATACTGTACTTGTGACCTTAAGTCACAAGTACAGAAAATATAACATTATTGTGATGTTGGGGGTTTATCATGCAACTCTGTCGAGTCTTAACTTAATTTGCAGAATGATTCCTCCTGCCAAATGGTACCACGTATATACTGACTATATGTGAAAAGAATTCATCTAATCGTTAAATTATTATTCTTAATAATAATACTTTTATTTAAATATTGCTATTGAAGGTAAGGAATGGTTACAAAGATAACTCATACATCTACTTTTGACAATATGTGAAAAAAGCACCTTATAAAGGGGAATTTTCCCATATAAGTTGCTTATTTTTTCCATTCACATTCGAAGGGTAGGATGTTATCCAAAGTTTGATACTTATTGTCTCTGATGGTTTGGGGTAGTTAAGCATCCCCAAACCATCTGAGAGCCTCCGCCATGTTTACAATGTAAACAATCTCTGATGGTTTGGGAATGCATATCTGCATTTGGGACTGGATAACTAGTCAAAATCAATGGAATTATGAATGTTGTATTGTTACATTTTACAAGACGACCAGATTGATACATTGAAACTATGTGAACTGAAAAAGTGATGTGATATTTCAACATGACAATGATCCCAAGCATACTGCGAAATGTACGCATAAATGGCTCAAAAATGCTAAAATCGAGGTTTTGGAGTGGCCCCTTCAATCACCTGACCTTAATCCAATTGGAAATTTGTGATATTTGTTTAAAAAAAGACTAAATGATTTCCCAGAGCCACCATCCAGCATGCTACAATTATGGCAGAGAGTTAAGGAGATCTGGATATAAGTGAGAATGATTATTGTAAGAGGCTAATTGATAGTAGGCCTATGCCTCAAAAATATTAGAGGTAATAAAGACCAATGGTGGCCATACACGTAATTAATTTTGTAGCAGTATGTCAGCAAATTATTTGTTCACATGTTGTGGTAACTCTTATCTGCCATATTTTTAAAGAAATTTTTTTTTTATTTTTTATATGAAATATGAAATGTCACTTTTCATGTCCTATGCTTTACTTTTTTATGGCAAAGTCTACTGGATGTTTGTGAAGTCAGTAAACTTACACTAGCATTTATGTAAACTATTGTTTAAGTCAGTGTAGATTATCTTTCTATTAACTTTCTATTTACAATTTCAACAAGTTTTTGATGCAACTGAATTAATAGATATACAGAAAATGTAAACACAAGAAATCGTGTGGATCAAAAATATTTCTCACTTTTGCTCGATAGACAATCAAAAGAATCCATAAAAGTGTAAACTTTCTATTTACAATTTCAACAAGTTTTTGATAAACACAATACTGAACAATGTAGTTACAATGATTAGTATACATGTAGTACTGTACAGTACCTCCGTTTAATAGTGTATAACCCTGCGCATGTACATTGAACCGCACTCACTGTTGACAAAGTTTTATGTAAGCCTACTGAAAAGCAGGAATTTTCCCTATCCTGCTGTAAGTAAATGCGCCGTACTGACTTTAATATGTCAAAGATTCGTATAGACTGCTCAGCATGATTACCACTTATCCGGTCTTAAATGCACACAAAAGCTGCACATAGTGCTTGCAAATAATTGCCACATAGCCAGTTTTTCATTTAGGAGGTTTTCACTTATCGGGTTTTATTAAACCTTGAAAACGTATTCAAAAAGCTCGGTGCTTTGAAATGTTGCGCATCAGGTTTTTTTACTTATCGGGTTTCTACCTATCCGGGTTTCACTGTAAAACCACAAAACATTGTAGTTTTTCCAATAACAATGCAATGTTTTTAAAGTAGTTTGACAAGGATGTTGTTGTAACTAAACAAAACGTCATTACTAATTATAGTTTATTATACATTTCCTTTTTATTATATTTAATTTTAATTTTGTTTATGAATTTTGCGGATTAGCCGTGCTCATTTTTGCTTTCAATCCTTAGGGAGCGTCCATAAATTACGTGAGGTGTTTTTGGGGATTTTTCGACCCCCCCCCTCCCCCTGGTGAGATATCGTGAGATTTGGCTCGACTCCCTCCCCCCCCCATAATCTCACGTGAGATTTTTCAAAATGCGTATTTTCAAAAACAAAAAGTGTATTTTAGTTGTAAATTTGTTCAATTCACCTATAAATAATAAGGAATATCTGAACAGAGTATTTAGCTATATTCTGGCTATATTTATGGATTTTAGCAACATTTCTCTTATTTAAGCTAGAATAGAAATATGGAAAAGAATTTACACACGGATATAACATTATGTCCTCGGAAATTGTGGAAAATTTGTATTCAGAAAACCTAGAGAATTTTGAAAATTTGTACATTTAAAACGTGGAAAATTTTGCTAATTTCTTCTCAAAAAACGTGTAAAATTTAGCAAATTTCAACTCAAAAAACGTAGAAAATTTTGCAAATTTGTACTCGGAAAACGTGCAAAATTTTGAAAATTTGAACTCTGAAAACGTGGAAAATTGAATAAATTTGTACTTGTTTTACTTAATTTAACCCAGTTCTCTCGCAATTTTATAGTTTCTTGCGGAAAAAAAAATTACGTGATTTTTGCCGAGACCCCCCCCTCCCCCCTCGTGAGATTTGGTGAGATTCGGCTTGACCCCCTCCCCCCCCTAAACACCTCACGTAATTTATGGACGCCCCCTTACCAGACCTTTGTATAATGCATAGTAAACGACAGGGACATGCATTGCCAGTGAATAGCTTGACCGTTAGTATTAAGTGCTCATGTAGCCTTTGATAAAGCTTGATTAGAGAAAATATACGTAAAAGTGTTAGAGTTACAAGTGTGAATTAATCAAATGTGTTCATAAATTCTATAAGGTTCGCCGACAAGCTCCAGCAGGAGATGCAGAGGCTGCCCCTCCAGCGGGAGATGCCGCACCACCCGCAGATGCACCTGCACCAGCAGCCCCTGCACCACCAGCAGGATCAGCTCCACCAGCAGCAGGACCAGCGCAACCTGCCCCTGCGGCTCCTGCACTAGCAGCTCGATCACAACCAGCCGGAAGAGTTGCCCCACCTCCAGCAGCAGCACCTCCAGCTGGTCCATCAGTGTTCACTCTTCCTGATGGAGCAGGACTCGTGATTGGCCAAATCAACAGTGGATTCACATGCGATGGCAAAATCTACGGCTACTACGCCGATACCAATAATGATTGGTACGTTTGTCAGTCAGATAGTATATTTGGACTCTTTGGTTCTCACATCATGCCATCATGATTGGATGGAACTGGACAAAACTTGGCCGTAAACTAATCTCATAGCGTAAATTCTTGTAACCATATGCATGGTTAGATACGATGAATTGTTGATCAGACGAACCAGATAGCATTTGCTAAAAAGCGAATGCAGATTGAGTTCAGACCACATTGTTCAGGAGAAGTTGTCTCAAACTGGAGTAAATGAGCCCCGATTCACACATCTTTAGCATAATCCCCGAGCAAGCCAGAGTTCTGTCTAAGGTTTACCTATTAGCGTGAATTATAACTGCTTGTTCAAATTTTCGCAGTTATACATCCTCTCGTTGCTCTAATAGGTAGTTTTATAACAATTCAAACGTTATAAGCCTACATCAGTGAAAAACACGCACTCACACGTGTTTGAATAATCTCGATTTAAGCTGATTGTGTCTTACGTGAATCGTCGTCTGCTGCCACCTAATGCAGTGTAATCCGCTTGCTGTTCATCCCTAAAGATGTTCACAAAGGTTTGGTTGCGAATTTGGAAAAGCAATTTTGCTCTACTGTGGCAGATGGCATAGCCCAAATCAGCAAGAATGTCTTCAAGCTTATGTATTTAAGAGTATAATGCTCTTGAACGAGAAATCATTAATTACTTTAAGTAAGGTAAGAAGCTTATGTGCAACATTATGCTGTGCAACGCAGAAATGACATCCTTTCAGGAAACAACATTCTTTGAATATGTTTAAATACACAGTACAGTATATTAGATGCTTGCTCTTACATAATGCACAGTGCAGTGTATATGACAAATAGGCTACTATTCGATGACAAAATCACTGGTCATACTGCGAACTAAAGATTGTTTCATCCAGAAACAGATTTCATTGTCATTTTATTAGGCCGATCACTGTATACCAAGCATAAAATAAAATCCAATTTCAAACATTCCTTGTAATATACATTAAAATAAGCAAAACTCTCATCAAACCATGTTTCATCTTCTCCCAAACAGCCGAATCTTCCACGTATGCGTTCCAGTTCTCGATGAACAAGGACAAGCCACTCAACCAGCCCTTATCTTCAGCTTCTTCTGTAACAATGGCACCAAATTCAACCAGGTAAGAACGTTTGTTAATCACAACATAATTTTATGAAAATAGCCTTAGATGGGTTCTAGAAAATCATGAAACTATCCTAATCCGACTTTCTTTGAACATTCAGGAAGCTTTAGTCTGCGACTTCGAAGCCAACGTGGACTGCTCTCAGGCTGAAACCTATTACACGGTCAATCAGGAATTCGGAAAAATCCCTGAAGGATCTCAGGGACGTGCTGCTCCACCAGCCCCAGCTGCACCAGCTCCAGCTGCACCTGCCCCAGCCCCAAGACCAGCAGCAGGCCCAGCCGCAAGACCAGCACCAGCAGCATCGGCACCAGCGCCCGCTGCACCAGCACCCGCTGCTGGAGCACCAGCACCAGATGCTGGAGCACCAGCTGGCGAGGAAGCCCCGGCAGCGGCTTAGTTCTCACTCCGAATCTCCGTAACGACTTCCATTCGGTGATCCCTGATTTCTAATGAATTTTCAATGACCATGACAGGAACTCTTGCGCACCTGCGTGCCAACGCGCCAGAAAAGCCACATCTCGGTGTCATTTCAGACAGAACAACGGAAACGTCATAGGAAACAGTCACTGAACACCTAGAGAACTGTGAATTTTATAGTGTGATCGATTTTTCTACAATACATAATGGAATGTACATAGATATCAATTTCTATTATCAATGAGCGTCCCTTTCAATCTACATAGAATCTGTCTTAGATGGCTGTGGTTTTATTCTCTTTGCAAAATAGACCAACATGTTATTTGCACATTGGGATTTCAGCTCAAGGGTTATCATTTACGTCGTACAATGCATTGCAACCTGTTAGCACCATTACGAAAGTGTCTCAGATGTAAATAAATGCAATATTCTTATCGAAATCTGTCTAGAAGAAGTGTTTTGCGTCGATATTGTTCATTTGGCAAGCCAAATTTTAACAATTTTTAAAGGGATTGGCCAATCTCGTGTACCATGGCTACATAACCTCGATTTAATAAAATCCACAACATAATTTTACAAGGTGCAACGATTTTAATCGAAAAAATTTATTACGAAAAAGTTTTTAAAAAATATATTCAATTGATGCAGTATTATTTAATACTAATAATGTCATGTCCATAGTGATGATGACCTTACTAATAACATGCTTGCATTTGCTACTGGCAATCGTGGCAATTATAAATTATTTATCGTCGCAAAAGCACTCGCGAATCGACAAAACAGGATTTTACAACGTTCATTTTCTTAATGGTGTTTTTTCACAACAATTGGACTGCCAATGGATGAGTAAATCATGACTAAATAACCTCGTTGTCAAATAATTCAAAATCATGTTCGCTGTTATTAATTATACTCAATTCTCATGTTCGTCAACATTGTGACGAGATAACGTCGTTTAGCAAATGCATACATTGGCAACATTTTCATTTAGTCATGATAAATATTCTTCCATACACATAATCTGCATTTCTTTGGGAGTTTGGGAGAAAGTACAAGTATTGTAATTTTATGTACAGTTGATGTGCGTAGCATAGCATAACGGAATGTAAGCTTTAATTCGAAATTCACCTCCTGATTTGTTCTGGGTTGGGCTTTTGCATGACGCCATGCTTCGCTAATTAAAAAAATAAATAAATGCAAATATTTGTAAAAACGAAAATATTATAATAAAAGCTAATTGAAATAAACCGATTTAATACCGATCATTCGATGGAATTTCGTCTTTAAGAGTTTTTTGTCCTTCAAGAGGATTTCTTAGCAACGTTACATGTTATACAAAGATTTTTTAAAGTGTTGTTCATTCAGCCCAGAAGAACTTGAATAAAGGAGTCTAGGATGACCAATGAATTAATAAATGGATCAAAGTAAGTCATTTGTTTATTGAGTTTTTATTGTTAAGGATGTCGAATGAACACTCACAGACAAGGATAGTTTGGGGAATCCAATACAATGAACAAAATTTGAAAGCATTTCACGCAAACTAAGAAAATTTTAAACATATATTTGATACGTTGCAGGATTTAAATCAATTATTTATTTTTGAACAAAAAAAGCAAATAAAATTAAGAAAATAAACATATTTAATAAGTTACAGTATTTAATAAGTTACAGTATTTAAATTAATCATCTCTTTTGACTAAGAAAAACAAATTTAATAAGTTATACCGGTAGTATTTAAATTAATCATCTCTTTTGAATAAGAAAAACAAATGATTGCAAAGTTAAAAATAGCGTTTTTGCGTATAATCAGGGCACCGGTTATTCCGCCCCTTGATGATCAATAGCACTCTGTAACTCGTTTGATTTCTGAAATAATACTAATCATCGCGACAATAATAAAATCAAAATGGACGCATCCTAAGATTGCTGTACTACTTAAGCATATCAAATCCAAAATATTAAATTCATAAAACTACACAGGGCTTTTTTTACTCTCGCACATTTACGAGCACTTCCAGGATGACATTTAGACAAAGAAACATTTTTGGTGTTAAAGTTGAAATCGTGTTCACCTTGATTGAGGGGGAAATCACGCAAGAAACAAGAAAAACCAGACTGTGCGTTACTGGAAGATGCACCACAACTCGACGCTCCTAAAAAATATGGCACAGCTTATCACGTGATAGTAAACTTTTCCTTCTACCTGTAGCTATAAAGTAGTTAGACCGAATTATCATGCAGCAGTTAACCGACGCAACAGGTTCAGCACATTCTTGTCTATAGCTTCGCTCGAGCAGTTTTCAAACTTTCCATCGCCAATATGAAAACGCTTATTTTAGGTAAGTAGGTCAATTAGTGTTCTTTATAGGTTACCATCAGTAAAAAAATTGGCAAACAATGAGACTATGTTGAACCAAGCTGGCCAGCCTCTTCAGTTCGAAATTTCGCACGTTTCTATCGTTTAAGATTTTACTTGCTAATCATTAACGTTATACAGCGATTAAAACTGGTTTTGCATTAAGGAAATTCAGAATTATCATCTACTAGGAAAACTATATCTACAACAGTTCAGTAGGTTTCTCATGATTATGCATAATGCTGAAAGACGATAAATTTATTTTCCTAACGTAAAATATTACATCGTGTCGTTTCTTTAAACAAATTAATTGTTTAACGCAAAGCACTTAATTTTGCAACATCAGTAATGATTTTGATTGATTCCCCAATTTAAGTACTGCATGCATGGTTTCAACACAATCGTAATTCATTTTGGCAAAAGATGGATGATAAAACCATGTCCAATTAAAGGATTGAAAATTAATCAAATAATTACTAAGCGAGCATATTTCATATTTTCAGGTTTTATCGTCATTGCAACTGCCCATGTAAGTTTACAACATTTTTCAATTATATATGAACTAATAAAGCATTTTTATAAATAAATCAGGCTTCTGTCGTCGTAGTACTTGCATGAGCCAGCATTGCAAATCTACGAACTCCCTTGTGGGATTGAGGCTTAAAGGGAAGTGTCAATAAGTCAGGGTGCGAGCGTCTTTGGTCATGTTTAAGAACCACAAATAACATGGCAACGCTGACGAATTTATCTTCGCCTTTGAAAAAATTCGTATCTCAGACATTATTTGATATAGATCGATAATGTATACTTGTCAAGCCTCGGTATATTGAATTATTTAGATATAAAAATACTCCACAATTCGCTCTGTCAAATGTCCAAAACCATAACAGCCGGATCCAGTCCTTCCAAAGTAGCAGTAGCACGCATTTGTTATGACATAGAACTTTATTTCAAGTAAAAATTGGGATTTTCTGAGGGAATTAAACAATTCACTAGTTTACCAATATAAAATGTATCCAATTTGCTTTCAGTTCATTTTCAAATCGTCGTATTTCATTTAAAACCTTGTTTCACGTATGAATTAAATTGCAAATTTGCAATACTGTAATCAATTTCAACAACGTGAATGACAAGTAGAGATTATAGCAGCTGGATTATAGTGAAGCAAAGCAAATCCTATTATCTTCGTGGTCCAACAATTATTGATTCGGCGCAAATTAATGGAATATATCAGAATCCGAGCCTAGATTAATGCACGCGCAATGATTGAAAAGGTGGTCAATTTATCCAGAATATAATTCGAAAAAGTTGCTCATCATCATATATAGTACGTGTTGCTTGACAACAGACGCCATGAAAGCTCCATAAAATAGATGGTTGAGTTTGTATTTGTCATTAGAATTCGACCTGGAAAAAGTGTTCCATTTCTTTCTGTGCGACATGTTTAATAGAAAACCTGTCTTTCTCGTTCAGCGTTTGTGCGGGTCATTGACAACAGGAAGTCCCTGTAGTTGACTGTCATGGTACAATTTTTCCATCGATGTTATATATTAATATCAGAAGTCGTTCGTTTCATTACCAGACGCAGTTTTTACCCAGTTTTGATCTCCCAGATGGGGCTCAACTCATTATCACTGGAGGATATAAGCCTGGATTTTCCTGCGAAGGTCGAGTCTATGGCTATTACGCCGACCAGGGAAATGACTGTTCCGGTACTACCATTACAATTTATAACAGTCCAAAATAAATCTATCAACCAAGCCTTATTGTATTTAATATTGCAGGAATATTATTTTAGTGTTCCACATCTGCGCCCCTCTCGCGACTGCTGATGGGACAATTGTTCGGACGCTCCACTACCCATTTTTCTGTGGAAACCAAACAGTATTCAACCAGGTTAGTTTTTTTAAAATGGACTGTGCATGTATGACAAAATATTAAGTGTTCTATTAGCATTCTCGGGTTAAACGGCTTGCGCTTTTGTATTCCAGGAATTTCTTATCTGTGATAATGCTGAAAATGTGGATTGTGCTAAGGCCACTAACTACTATGCCAAGAATGTGGATTTCGGAGTGATCTCATCTAAAAACTGACTGGAAATCAAAAAAATCCATATGTTCGAAGCCAACGGATTGGGGCAAATGGTTATTGCTTTGAAACGAGGATTTGACGCTGTTTTTTTATTTGCAAAATTTGCTGGATTCTATTATACGGTGAAATGCGATGTTCAAGTGACTGAGTGTTAAGAATTATTGGTAAAAACTAGCTGATCTGCAAGGTGAGGCATACATTGATTGTAATCTATATTTTCGCTACTTCTTACCGGATGTTAATGCAGTGGGCCATCATTAAGAAGAACTCGCTTTCTACGAATTTTTGATAGTTAGAGCTCATTTTCAATCCCCTGCTAGAGTATCTGAGTATGGGCGAATAATGTTAATTTCTTCGTGTAAGACGAATTCCGAATTGGAATATAACAAATTTTTGGTTTGAGGCGAATGAATTTTCGCGTTTTTAAGAATTCTTTTGACCACATGAAAAAGTAAACGCTGAATTCCCCGATCGTCTTTTGAGGTTTGACTGTAACACGAATAAGTGATGAAATATGAAGCACTGTATAGTATAGGTATGTGCAATGGCAATAATGTCTATGACATTTGTGAAACATAGGATTGCTGTAAATTAGTAGTATTAATATTGTAGAGAATGATAAAATTCCCTTAATGTTATTTAGAATATTTATTTTGCTCAGGCTTAATTACACGAAGTTAAGAACAAACACTTAGAGGCCAAACCCATCATAACTGCAAAGATTTTAGGATTCAAATAACTAAAAAAGAAGAAATCCAGAAACGCATGCCATTTCAGTGAGTTTAATATAATGACGTAGTTACTTTAAATTCCCTTACCTTCTAGAGAGAAAATGAAATTGAATATACTGAATAAGCTCGAATTTGGGCTAGTTTTTTACTTTACGTAAATTGTAATCGTATTGCATTTTCGATGTTGAGAATTCCCAAAGATGAGAAAGAATGACGCTTCAATAATCGAAACCATAAGTAAGTAAATGGTCACTTTTTTAAAAAAAACACAAAAATGTTCGCCTTAAAAATGGAATTTTGTAGGTACACATTTAACGAAATCGCTGATAAAATATGATTAAAATGGTGTCTGCCAAATGAAGTGCACGTCAAGCTCATTCTTTTCACGTTTTATTTTAACATAATTTCTATATTTACTTATAATTTTGAATTTTGAGGGAAAGTGGCATCTAAATTTCTACATAAGAGTAAAACAAATGATTCACGGGTAAGTAACATTTATCTAACTTGCATTTTCTTAGCTATTTTAATTTTATACTTATTTAGGTATAGGGTTCTCGCCACAAATCTCAATCTTTCCCAAATATAGCGGGTAAAATCCTAAACAATCGCGCCCTGCAGTTTTGTTCCATCGAGAATAAGTTTTGAAATTTGAATATTCTCTGATTATGAGTATGATTGATTAAACTATTCCTGATTGAACAAAAGTGCAAGTGAAACGACTGTATTTAACCCTCACTGAAATACTGAAAAAAATGATCCTACCAAGCAGTTTTAACTCAATTTTGGGGGGTGTGGTAGTTCTACAAGTACATCACGTACTATATCGTGTATCATGTTAAGGATGATATCCACTTTCAATTGATGTCATGCATTCAATTTTCATGCATTCAAGTTACACAACAAATAAAGTTGTATATTTTGAATTTAGAAGGTATGAATTCAATCGAATTACGAGCGTATTTAAATTAGTTCTATATTCAGTAAAAACAACATATTTAATATTAACATCGTTTCGGTTAAATGATAATCCAGCTTCATTTTCCAATTAAATTCCTAGCGGCCGGTACATCGATCGTATGCCGTTATTTAAAAAAAAAATGTCGCACAGCATTGCATATCACCTTGTCCTGATCATTGCTTTATCAAGAACCAATTGAGACACAGCCGTGATAGCAAATAAACTTGGATGTGCTGTTTCATTGGTTTTATGTAGCCTGTAATTGCTTTACTTGTACCATGTTTGTAAATACGCTAAATTATTTGTTTTTATTAAAGAGTCTATTCTTTTGTGCACCATTGTCAAAACTGTCACAACTTGTAACCATGCATGTCACAAATTTGAAATTCTGCATTGACTGTATTTGCTTTTTCTTTGATGCAAGTTTTTATCAATTATAGTCGCTTAAACGGGCCACTAGCAATTACCATATTTCATAGTGCAATAATTGCAATTTGAGGTAACTAAGGAGCATCAATTAGGAGTTATGTGGGTATGAGCATCATTGGCTTTCCAAGAAAAAAAAAACAATGACTATACTACCACAGGAAAATGTGAATACATGTGTGTGGAAATACAATGTGTATAAATAAATCAAACGGCTTACGTATAGCGATATTTAAAGAGAGTTTTAGCAGGCCAAACAGCTTATACATATGGTAACGTTATCTTGAATGCCATGCTTACCACGCATGCGTCGGAAAGACTTTGAAGATAAAAATTGTGGTGAGTTTTAGCAAACGCGAAGTGAACGTGGGGGCAGCCATTTTTCCTGATCAACCGTTCGTAGTCACGTTAAGACACCAACGGAATCGACGTACGGTTCCGATAACACTCCTTACGACAATACTGCGCATGATGTGCAGTACGAAAAAAAACAGTGCTGTCAATTACGTCGAGTCAAATGGTTGCTTGCTAAAGCTCTCTTTTATTTTCGAAAATGTTATATTATCGGTACGGATGGTATTACTAAATTGATCGGACACAGACATCATTAATATATGCCGGCAGTATAAATATTTGCGTTTCACTGTGACGTCACTCTAAATGACATTGCATTTGTATTTATTGAAGGAGAAACAAATTACATTATCCAGCACCTTTGGTTTTAAATAAAAAATAATAAGTAAAATATAAAATTAATTTCATAAAGTTTCAGTTACAATGTACAGTATACCTACACTGTGAGTTAACTATTGTGGCATTGATTTCCTTATTTGCAACATATACAACATCAATGTGATTTTTATTAATGTTAGCCAAGGTTGATTCGATTCAAAATTTCTTCTTGTGAATGCCCTATAATAATTACTCCACTCAATTCCCGTTTTACCCTAAATCAATTGTTACCAACACACTGTTTACATTTATACAAATACAAAACTTGAATTCAAGAAACAATTTGAATAATATCACTAAAATCCAACTGCTTGGCTAATGCAGTTTCAATAGCAAAATCACCTAAACTATTGAAACGATTTTGGCACATGGAGGATCGTAGCAAATGTAAACTCATAAAATAAACAATTTAATAAATGTTTAACTTTTTTGGGCAAAGCATTTTTACTTGAATCATTTCACAGACCCAGAAAATCAATACTCATTTGGGTTTGCGATATACATGTACATGTAGATTATCTGCATATGGATGATGCTTTTCTAGCTAGGTGCTGTCAAAGTAGGCTTGCCTATATCCACTCTGCTATTGGGTTCAATGGAAATTTAGGAGAAGGAGTGGAAATTTGAAAAGACTAGACTTGAGTTTTTTACAGACTCAAATTGCAAATTACTGCATGGTGCGTTCTTAAATTATTTTACAAATGGCTTATGGTAAAGCCCAGGTCCGGGCCTCTAGAAATCCCGAGCCGGGGAAAAACTCCCCCCTCCAGTCAGGCCTGATCATGGCACATGCACTATGTCGACCTATGTCGGTCATGTATAGTGAGGGTAGTCGGCGTCTAATTTAAACTAAACTGCTGTTTGGTGAACAAGATACTGTTCAATCTATAGTCCTACACGTAAAGAAAATCGAGGCAATATGGCCAATCGCATTTTAAATTTGCCAAGAATAGACACAATTTAATTAAATAGTGAAGACATATTAAAGAAAATTTCCTGTTAACTTTAGAAACATTAAAAAATCATCAAAAACTCAAATACTCGATTACACGTCAGTTACAAGCGCAACATGCGTATCACGCACCATATACATGTAGTTTACAAAAGTGTTACTATTCATAAATTACATTTGTGAAAATCCATGTTTTAATAATTGATAGCTCATGGTATAGCGAGCTGGTTATTTTTTAGTTAGAGCCAAAGCGTTAATAATTGCATATCATGTTATAGGAAAAAATAAAAACCAAAAAAAAAAATTTTTAAAATGCATTAATATGTGCAGTTAAAGCCGCTTAATTCGATCAAAAATAATCCAAACAGACATTTTATTCAGTCAAAACGTTTTTTTTTTTTTCAACAGCAGCCCTATTTAAACAAAATTAATTCGGTTAGCTCATCGCTTAATTCGATGAAATTGCCACATCAGTGGCTGTACTCAGATGGATTTTCTGCGTCATTTATTTAGAAAATGAAATTTCAGCCGATCATTTTTTAAAACATTTATCATTTTAAAATTATGTAAATACGTTTCTACGATTAAATATATGCACATTTGAAACACAAAGCTAATTATTTTGTTAAGGTAAATGTTAAGCTTTTTTTTTTTGACATTTTTCACCTATTTAGGTCAATCGCTTATTTCAGTCAAAATCGCTGGAATCAACGTGATCGAATTAAGCGGCTTTCACTGTACTATATAAACAAAAACCTGTGTGCATATCATGCAGCCTTAGCATTGGAACCAAATTGGGTTTGGAATTATTTAAACTAATGTAATATGAACAATACCTACACATGTATGCAGGACGTGTTATGATGACTTTGCAAACTCAAGCCTGATGCATATACCCCAACTTTACAGTCCATTAGATATCAAGTGCTTGTTAACTCGGAAAGGATTACCAAGAATTTAGCACATTTATGGACGCAGAGTCCTTGAAAATCGAGGCATGCACTGAAGACTTTCCAATTACCATGACACATTGGCTTACAAATGCAGATATACGGAGAAATCCAACCCATCTTTTCAGGCCGAATGAACTTCAAACCTGTTATTTATAATTACGAAAATATAATTAGAATAGTAATTGAAATTTAACAGCACAAGCCAAGATAATTCCATACCACCAGATTTTGGGTTTCTTTAAGTTCTGCAAATTATTGGTAAACACAGAACCATGTTATTTAGGTTCTTTAACTTAATATTGTGCATGGTACGTCATTTGTCACATTGAAAAATGTTTACTTTCTTGAAAGTGACAAATAAGTTTGTTTTACATTTTTTTTCTAGTAATAAAAGTTAATACTTGGTCTATGTACAGAAGCACTTGGTTTCTTCAAATTCAATTGAACTGAATACCACTGCGTGACACCAATACATTTTAAGCGAGGCAATTACCCCCAAACTTGACAAAAAACATACAGCATCAGTGACACCGAAACAATGCCACAATTAACCTTTGACTTTCTGTATTTAAAGGTCATCTTTTGAGCACAACTAAGCTCTCGAGGCATATTAAGCAGATATCGCCGTGAAAAGTACTTATTTTTAAAATGTTAACTGAAACTGCAGAACTGGTGACGAAATGTTGACAAATATCCAAATATCATACTAATAGAGTATTGCGCGAAGAGAGTATTTAGAATAACCTATCTGGTACTATTAATGTTATCGATTTTTAAGTAAACGTATTTTATTTATTAAACAAATATATTGTACTCGTTACTGCATGCGCATTAGGATGGGTGGACACGTTTGTATTAATATTTGGCATTAAAAGAGGCAATAACTTTAACACGTGCAAGTTGAATATTCTGTAGAATAACCTGAAATTACCTAGAACTATAAATTCGCAATTGTCTGTTTGACAAATAAAAAAAACCATCTTTTCAGCTTTTGAATAATTCTTTAGTACAGGAGCAATGACCAAATCATTGCTTGTTATACATTTAGGCGTGTTTAAACAAGCTTTTGATAATCCATAAGGATACTTTCTCCGTATAGTAAAACACCGATAATGACGCTTTTATGGAAATGCCATGATACGATAGCAATCATAGCATGCACTTCTGCAATGCCGGACATTTCTTGTCATTCCAGACGAGTCATCAAAATTCGATACTGGGCACACTGCATCATCACGTATGTGTTTTTGCCGAATGTTTTGTAGGGTAATATCATGTGGTGATAGATTTGTTTCTGTTTTATCCTTCATACCAGGCGGTATACTCATTTTTATTGCAGCCTATTAATAAAGGAATATTTCATAAAAAAGTCAGACCACGTATTAAAGTGAGGCCTTAAAAATTCCTGTAGATGCATTAGAAGGTCTCAGCATTTTCCCTTTTTTTCTGAATATTCTTATAGGTTAATTACTTATACCACCTGCTTGCCTATTTACGCCTCATTTTATTCATGAAAAGTGTATAAATACGAGGATGACTAAAGAACTGACCAGTTGATATTTTGATTTTGTAGTGAACAGTTATTAACCTGCATCATCGAGCTTTGTCGATTTTATATTATTAAAATGAGCTACATCACAATCGGTGCGTATATATACTTTTTTATAAGAAATTTTGCTCGTAATTGTTATATTGATGTCCAAAGCAATTGTAAATAATTTTAATGCAAAGCTTATAATGACAACGTATAGACAATTTTTTAAAAACTTTTTCGTTTAATCTATACCCTCTTCAAATGCATTATTGTATTTAGTTTCACCTGAGAAGAGTTATGTAGAACTGGATATTGTGTCAAAATATTACTAGATATGCGATATCTATGCTTAGGCAATACCTTACACTTTTTGTATTACCAAAGAATCAAAATAAATAGATTGAATCAAAAAGTAGATGTAAGATTGAAAAGCTGATAAACTGTTTATTTACAGAACTAAGAGGTCCATTCATAAAGTAAGTCCAACGAGACTATAGTTTTTAATCAAAAATTTAATTGTTTTTAATAGAAAAGATTTTCAAAAACCATTATGCCAACACATCCGTTTAATAATATCATTTAATGATGCATTCCTTCCTCTTTTCTAAATGACCTAAAAGCAAATTTACTAAATTTTAGTAGATTATTTTTATATCTACGAATATTTTAGTTCCAATGCAAGTTCAAATACACAATGCCAAACTGGTTTTCATTTTTTTAATTTATTTGTCAAATTTGTGTAACTTAAGTTTTTAATGTACCATTACCATACGTCACGCGCTGAAAGCGAGGACAGAGGGGTTGTGATACTATTGAACAGTTACGAAACGCAGGCTTGTTTATGGAATGTCTTTTAATATCAGATATAATTTATGGCATTAGAAAGGTTATTCAAATGTAATTAAATTAGAATGATAAAAAACTTTGTTTTTAGTATGTGCGTGCCATCTTTTCCCTTGGTAGGTTTCCTGGATGTGTGTAATATTATGGTTGCATTTTAAAGTCGTACCAAGGTTGAACTTAAGGGATTTACGTCTTATATGTTTTTCATTTTTACAGCATCTCTGATTGCCATTTGCTGTGCCTTGGTGAGAATATACAATGTTGATAATATATTATTGACGGACATTAAAATTCGACAATTAATTTGAACAGCATGTTAATTTGAATTTTCAACATAAAGGGTCATGGCCAAGGAATTAATACAATCCCGTTGCCGGCGGGATCAGAACTGATTTTGAAAACACCGTATAATGCCGCATTCAGCTGCGAGGGTCGCAAATATGGCTATTACGCAGATCAAGACAACGCCTGGTATTTTTTTTACTACAAATATCAAGTTTTAAAAACCAGAATTTAGTCAACTATTTCGGAAACTTTTTCCTGTATGTTCATCTCAACTTTTATTTTCAGTGTTGTCTTCCACGTGTGTGTTCCTCTGGAGGTTGAAGGTGGGAATGTAATAGAAACCTTTCACTATTCGTTCTACTGCGGAAATCAAACAGTTTTTAACCAGGTCAGTGAGTGTCCAAACACAAATAACTTAGGAGTGATTTACCTGTTGTGAATCGGGTTAATGCCCTCGAGTTAACATATTTCTACGATATTTCTGAAATCCCACGGTGCTGGCATTATTTTTAAGTGCAATTACATGAGTTTTGATATCATTTATTGCCTTAAAAGAAATTTAGACATGATTATTGACAAGAATGTCGCATAAATTAAAAATAACCAAATAAAAACAACTTTGTATGGACTTAAAACTATACTTTTTCATAGCTTCATTTGTGTATTCTAGCATCGAATAATTCTTTTTATTTATAATACCGTCTGCGATGGGTAAAAATAGGGCAAGTTGGGGTCAAGCGAAATCAAATTGGACGCATCCTTCGTTCCCATTTCACCTGTCTCGTGCATTATATTTCACGCCTTCATACCTTGCACACAGCTACAAATTTTGACTTCCTCAACATAACATTCACTTGCTAATTATTTTTTCGTAACTTTCTCAAAAACAACCGTATTTATTAAGTATCCAGGGCTTCTGCAGGAGGTCTGCATCGGTCTGTACAAAAAAACATGAGTATACCAATTAAATTACCTGCGCCTAAACTAAGGCTAAAATTAATTCCGAAAAACGATTTGAGGTGCTCGGTCAAATAGGTGTATTCTAAGAAAGCCTGGTGAAATTAACAATTCCACTAAAACAATTACTTTTATTACAGGAACACCTAACTTGCGATCATCCGAGCGAAGTTGACTGTTCGGTTGCCAATTCGTTATACAGTGTTAATGACAATTTCGGAATCGTCCCACCTAAGAGTTAAGAAAGCTATATTTGGAATCGAGATGTACGTGTTTGGGACATTATCCTGAAAAAAACTAACTTCAACCATTCTGCTGTTTCTTAAAAATTTGGATGAATGTAAGATCGATAATTCAAATTCATGCTTTTATGCAATCGCCAACTGCAATAAGCAAACTACATGTACGTACTTGTAATTTTATAATTACGAGCAATTATATAATCTCTTGATACGAATTTTGTTACCCCTGATTAAGTTTTAAATAAAATGAATATGATGGATTAATAATTAATGCAGCCTTATTTCATAACACAATAGTTAGAAAGAATATGTCAAAATACAGTATGATGTCACAAATAGGCATATACATGCAGGTAAGGCATTGGTTTAGGACTAGATTGAATAACATACCCAGTAAAACCGCTTATACAACAATAAATGACATCGCACAAAGGTGTAGCAATTTCCAACTGCAATAAGCAAACTACGTACTTGTAATTTTATAATTACGAGCAATTAATGCTTGTCAAAGAATAATTTTATCATTACATTCTTGATGGATAAAAATGAAGGAAAAATCAGGCTTGTGAAGATAAAAGAAATGAAAACAATGACGTTGACAAATCTTAAAGATTATTAATAGAATAGCATATGTAATTGTTGCCTGATCAATGAATTCTCGTTTGATTTTCTTCTAAAATTAAATAAGCACGTTTGTAGAAAAAGCTTTAGCAAAACAACTTATTCTTAAAAGCATCCATAAACAGTAATTATGAAAATCTAAAAGTAGAAATGATATCCACGGACATTATCCTAGAGCCTATTATCCACTGACCTAGTGACAATAATTCGAGTCGAGCCAAGAAAATTGGCAACCGAAAATGTTCCAAGAAATAAGGTCTACCTAGGCTCCAGGGTGAGAAAATTAGGGTCACTACAACACTTTTAGCCAGCTCATCCCAGTGCTTCACAGAAGTGCTTCCAACGCTCACCCAAATTCCTGATTAATAGAAGCATGTGAAAATTTCTCTTTTCAGTGTGCAAAAAGCACAAGTATTTTTTGCATTAAATGCTGGTTTTGAACCCACATTCCTTAAATAAGGACTGGGGAAAATGAGGAAGTCAAGTCTACTGATGAAATGTAATTCAGACAAACGAATACACTGTATTTCTGAATCAACAATTTGTAAAGAGAACTGGTTTTAATCACTGATTAAAAGCCGGCATCTAATGTATGTATGTTGATTATTCAAATCAATGGTACAATAAATAGCACTAGCTAACACAGCATAAACCTTTAATTGGATAGTGCGTAATTCTTGCAGAAAAAGAAATATATTATGTTCAAATAACAATGTATACTGATAGTTTTAAACAAAGTTTCAGGTGCTTTATTAAATCCATCAAAACTACTAATGTTGGAGGTAATACTGATATAATGATAACGGAACTGCAATTGCAAGGCTTTAAGCCTCGATTGCAACACAGACGTTTTGATTCTATGTTTTATTACAAATTATTGAAATGATTTATATAGTATGGCACTCGAATGCACTTTAATATGTTTCAAAGCTAAATTTCAGTAAAGTGTATTTCGGATGATTGTGTCGGAAAGGTAACTTCCGCCACTTAACTTTTATTCATTCTGCGTGATGTTTGATATATGCCATCTATTTTACGACAAGGCCCTTAAACAATGCACATGTAGGTCAAAAAAGCCTGATTTGCTGTCGCCAGTTAAATCCCTTTTACAATTGGGACCACTCACAAGGATCACCTAAATGGTCTTGCTTCGTTAAGGTCATGTAGTTGCCTATATATAAAGATTCTAAAGTGAGTGAGACGAACTTGACACCAGGAATTTAGAGAGCAGCGTTGGTGAGTTTTCATTTGAATATAGATAACATTGTGTTATTTTCCTTTCTACTGAATGCTGATGAAAAATTTGCATTTAGAACAATTTCTGCATGAGAATGAGAAGATCACGGAGAATTGACGAAGCGTGATATGATGAGATATTTTGACTTTAATGCTCTATAATGTATTTATATTTCGTTATATTCAAATTGCGAGAATTCTCGAATACAAAAATCAAATTGATATGTATAATATTACACTAATAAAAAAAGAAAATCATGGTTTTGCTTAGAACCATTTCTTTTTGCTTATCAAACATTCCAAAGTCGTTATAAAATATGCTGAGAGTATACTGGGTGATTCATAAGTCCATCACCACCCAATTTTTTTCTTAACCGTTCGAGATATGAAAAATCTGCTTGTG